>JAGVSP010000672.1:12500-77600 GCA_022494985.1 Micrasema minimum
GGCTTAACACGAAATCAAATAAGTCTCTAGGAATTACTTAAAAATGGAGTAATATACGTCGACTAAATTAATTTAACAATTATTGTAGTCTTCTGCGAATAGGTTAATAAAACGTTAAGGTTAAACAACGGAATTAATTCTGTGTTTTACAAAATTACATACAATTTGGTAATTACTTGATTTAAAAGTACACAGAAAATGTTTCCTTTTTTAATCAAATTAAAAAAATGCAGAATACGTTATTTCGTGAATCGCCATTTAGACTACTAGAGTTAGTTTATCTGTACTTATGTCGTTACTTAAGCAAAAGTGTAGGTACATCTACTTCTTTTTTCCTACCTATAGCACAAATACCTTTTGTATTTGAGTATTTTTCTTTGCTTTTATTCCGTTTTTTTCATTCCGTCCATCAGAATTCCATTTTTTTGTAATTATGTCTCAAATAATAATGTTATAAAATGTTGGTCTCCTTTTCTCTTGAATCGTAAAATTTCTTCCAGAATGTGTCTTTGGATACTGACCGCGTGTCTCGGGGTCGCCGTGGCCCCCCAGCCGCAGTACGGGTACTACAGATACGGGTCCATAGTAGCCGGTGGGGTTCCGCCACCCATAATTCTTCCAACCGGCCTGATACCAACAGCGCCAACCTTCGCCACAACGGGGGCTCCCGGCTCGTCGATCGCAACGATTCCAACCATTCCTACCCTCCCTCCAACCATTCCTACCCTCCCTCCAACCATTCCTACCGGCCTTCCAACTTTTCCTACCCTCCCTCCAACGGGCACTTTACCTCCTCTTACTCCTGTTCCTTCCACCACTGTGACTGGGCAGCAGACGTTCCCTACAGGACCTCCGCCAACTTTGCCAACCACAACCACAATGACAACGGCTCGTCCTACTTTGCCACCCCTGACCCCCGCCCCCACGGGATCCACATTACCCCTGATCGACCCCCGGACTTCGGCACCATTTAGAATGGGGGACACTGAAGAACTGACTAATTTTGGAGGAGGAGATTACGGAGATGTGGTGATTGAGAGCAATCTTGCTGATAGTGTGGCTTTCCCGAGAGATAGAAGACAAACTGGGTGTGCTTGTTATCCGATAGCCCAATGTAATGTTACTACCGACGGTACGGGACTCATTGATTTCCGGATTGTTGGAGGGGTGAGTTTGCCCCTTATAGTATACTACTAACTACTCTTTTCCCTTTTCCGCTCCCCATGGTGCAGAGGGCAATGCATTGATACATCAAATGCAATTTATCTTGATCAAGTATTACATGAAGACAAAATGATCAGTCTTATGTTTCGTTGTTTCAGTTTTTATTAGATTATTTATCTTTTTCATATCAACCGAAAAGTGATTCCTCTTTTAATTTTTAAATAACTGGCAGACGTACGTACTTAAGAGCTCTGTTCATGAATTTATCTCTTCTCGATACAAGTAGATAAAGTAAGATACAAAAGTCGACATAAGTAGATTTGGCTATTCTACTATGGTCCATTCTCTCAACGTGTACATGCCAGTTTCTTCTTCTTTCTCTTTCCCATCTGACAACATCCTGGATTTCGCAAGTTGCTCGAATTAGGGCGTTTCTAATCCTGTCCCTCAGAGTTTACCCGGAATTTAGAATTTTAGAATTTTTAATCTCCAAGACTCTCTCTCTCATTTGGTCTTACAACACCTATTATACTCAATGTGTTTTTTTTTAAATACAGTATCTAGTTCTATACATTTGACTTAGAAGAAGCTAAAGTAGATTTTGTGTTTTAGGGTCCAGCTACGTGCGGCGCTGGTTTCCGCTTCTGTTGCCTTCCACCAATATCTGGGCAGATATCTTGTGGGTCCCGTTTGCAGGGGAATATAGTGTACCCCACCACTGCAGGACAAGCCAGATATGGAGATTTCCCATGGATGGTAAACACACACTTTTTATAACCCCTTTCAGATCTATGTTAAAAGATCCATTGGGAACGGTGATGTAACAGCGCGTTTCACTAGCGGAAACCTTCACGTGGAGAAAATGTTGGATTATCTTCTATTACTTTTAAATTATTTTATACTTAAAAGATGTCTAAGTAAATTGAATGCAAAGCGGATGTTTTTATACCTAAGTAAATGTCTTCGAAATACTGGACGACCCGATAGTACATAGTATCAGCAGTGAGCGCATTTAAAATTTGATCCCTAAGATTACGAACCTAAAAAAATTAAATTAATTAAAGATGTTAAAAAAAACTATGTGATACGTGGCAAGTGTATATGGTGCTTATGATAGCCTTTACTAGAAACTGGTAAATCCTCAATCATTTAGAATATTCTGTTTGAAGCATTGTACAACTTCAACTTTTGTAAGAGAATTGTTCCTCGAGCTATTTTTTACACTTTTTGCTTGCTTGGATTTTACCATAAAAATACTGTTTCTAGGTATGCCACTGATATGTAAACAAACACATACTAACTAACTAACTAACCATCACGCTATTTCCCCGCAGGGGTAGGTAGAGAGGATAGAACGCCATACCACTTTGTACTGACATACTTCCTTTGCTTTCTCTACATTCATACATCTTCTCATGCACATACGCCGATTATTCCGACTTTTCACATGACACAGACATTTGACCAAGTACTTGTCGTACTTGGTCATGCCATGTCTTTTCTCGGCCTTCCTTGGCTTCTACATCCAGGCACACTTGCATTTAAACTTCTTTTAGCCGTTCTGTCATCACTCATTCGCTCCACATGACCAAACCATCGTAAAAGCCCTTTCTCAATTTTGTCGATAATGCTTATCGCAGCCTTGCACTCTGCTCTAATTTGGACATTTGTACACCTATCATACCTACATAGTCTTACCACACATTCACCTGAGAGATCGCACTTCAACACATGTACATACACATCCATTTCTTTAATTCAGATGCAACAAAAACATGGATGCGGAAATGTTGTCTATTGATATTTTACATTTTCCGAAACCATTAATAAAATGTCTACTACTACTTTCTCTTATCCGCACCCAATGGTGCGTAGGGCACTGCATTGGTACACCAAGTGCAGTTTATCTTGATCATAAAATGTCTATGAATTCCAAACATTTTTAAGGTAGATTTCTTACGTAAGCTTTTCTTTTAAAAAAAATACAATAATGATGTACCTAGAAACATATGTTTTTTATTTTATTTCAGGCTGTTATCATGACAACTGCCAACCAATATATTGGAGGAGGAGTGTTGATAGACACACAAAATGTTCTGACTACTGTTCATCGAATTTCTTCTTATCCGTAAGATTATTTATTTCTACTCTTAGTCATTGTAATATCCTGCCCTTTTAAAAATGAACTTTTAGGAACCACATACTATATGGATTACAAGGCATTTATGAAAATATAGGACTTAATGCCGTATTATCTTAGCAACTGTTCATTGACTCTATCGATTTTCAATTTAGCTTTACAAAAACACACTTTTACTTTGAATAATTCTGGTATTTTGATTAGAAATAAGTATTGACAGCTTCTGCTGCTTTAGATACAATAAAATATATTTGTAAAAATTAGTAATTACCTTTACCAAGTAAGGATTCTCTAAATATTTCATTCTCTAATATTTTTTCCTAGATTTTTTTCTTTTCCAATTTTTAAATTTTTCTAATTTGTAACGTAGTATATTCGTACATAAATAAAGTTCTAGTTTAAGTATTTTTTTGAGTTATTATGTATTTTGTTTTTATTTTGTGTACTATATGAGAAATTTTATTTCAATTTACCAATTTGCAGACTACTCATAAGCTATCTAAATAACTTGTAATTTTTTTAATTATATAATATAAGTATTTTTTTATTATTTATTTTATAAATCTTTATTTAATTTCATTCGTCATTAATATAATTTTAATTTTGTCAGTGTTATTTTTGAACAATAATTTTTTAAACTTTTTTGTTAATTTTTACTTTAGTCATTATTGTTGTTCTATAATAATATTATGTTATATAATATTACTGTGTTCATTTTTTAATATTTAAATTATTTTAATTCTTAAACAGACAGTAAATTACACCCTTCACGTACTTATTTTGTTACTTATTATTTATAGTTAGGCAGTTGTACAATAAATTAAATTATATCAAGGTCTGTAAAAGGTCCTTGTACCGTTTGATGTATAATAAATAAATTATGGAACCTACGTTGTTGAACGATTACCTTTGTTGGCTCATATATTTAACAATGTTCACCAATTTCCGATTTTTAACTTTATTTTTCAATTCAAGTTTGGAAATTTATATTTTACATTGAAACAATGTGGAAAAAAACGCTTCACAGCACAGCCTGCCAAATATTTATTTATTTTATTGTTTGTACGCCCATTGGGCTTTTTACATAGACATTTTTAAATGATTACACAGTAGGTAGCTATTCATTTCCACCAGAGATGGCATCCAGACACTGTTCCCTAAAATGCACTAGATTGGTGTTGAAAACATCAATATTGTTAGTGTACTTATTAGCCAGTGCGTACATTCTACGTATCGGTGAGTTAGCACTGTAATTGGTCGATGATTGGCTACAGTAAAATAATGCATTACTACGGGTAACTCAACCAGGCACTCGTATACTAATTAAATTTGTTAGTTGACAGCAGTCAAACATAGATTTTAATACTTTGAACAGAAAGAGCAAATCATACAATGGGAATATTTAATTTAAAATTACTAAAGCGCAAAAAATTATGTTGGACTCTTTCAATGTTCTTTACGTTCTGTTTCTTTATTAACATTAAAATAAAATATATAAATAATACATTACACCATCGAGTGCGTATAAGGGTCATAAAGAAAAGGAAGGAATCAATTTAAAAAAACTTAAATTAGAATCTAAAGACTATTTAAGTTCTATGACTTGATTCGTAAAATTTTTGGGTTTCAGAAACGGAAACGGCATTAAAGTGAGGCTCGGTGAATGGGACGGATCCGCCAACTATGAGCAGTACCCTTACCGCGACTTCTCCATAGCCAGGGTCTGGACCCACGAGGCCTTCAACCCCAACACGCTGCAGAACGACGTGGCTCTCATCAGGCTCACGGGGGGAGTCCCTGCGGGGACCCTGGGGATTGTGCCGATATGCCTGCCTACTGCCGGGCAGATGTTTGACAATCAAAGGTGAACAAGTTAATTGGATTGATCTTATTGCTTCCTTTGCTTCCTCTACATTCATACATCTTCTCATGCACATACGCCGGTTATTCCGACTTTTCACATGTCCACTTTCAAGTACTTGGTCATGCATACTTGGTCTTTTCTCAGCCTTCCGCGGCTTTTACATCCAGGCTCACTTGCATTTAAACTTCTTTTAGCCGTTCTTTCATCATCACATTCGCTCCACATGACGAAACCATCGTAAAAGCCCTTTCTTAATTTTGTCGATAATGATGTAGTAATATAGTTTGTATATAGTCTGTCAGGACAGAGTGGTATGGCGTTCTATTGGTATACCTGTTGGTAGGGGTAAGCAGAGAGGATAGAACATAACAAGTTAGTTAGTTAGTTTACTACTTCAGAAAGTCAACTTAACAACTCCAAATAATCTCTTTTAGTATTTGAAATCATTTTTTTAAAACTGATAGAATTTTGGAATGAAATTTCAGTGTCGTTATAAATAAAAATAGGCTTTCATTGCCTACTGCTTCTGATACTATTGTAATATTATTATCGTTGGCATTCGTCTGTCTGCAAAAGATGACGAGAATCCGGCACTCATCAGGAAGGCAGCTTAGAAAAGCAGCTTTTCAGCAGCTTGTGAGATTCGATTCCAGTTGGTCGATGCTTCGCTCGCTGTCTACTTAATCTTAAGTTTTCCAGCCAGATATCATCGTGTGTCGTTCTGCTTTCTTTTGTTTTTTTTTTCTTCATAATAACTATTAGACAGCGTTTTAGAAGTGGGCAGTTTAATAAGAAAATAAAGTGATGTTAAAACTCCTAAAAAAGTAAATAACTACTTCTTCAAAAATATATTCGCATCTATCTGTCAAATATATAATGCCACCACATCTCTTTATTTTTTTTACTTTTCAGATGTTGGGTTTCCGGTTGGGGAAAAGACTCTTTCGGTATCAACGGCCAGTACCAGAGCGTCCTGAAGGTAGTGGATGTGTCAATAATACCTCCAGCAACATGCGAGACGACATTCCGGACCACCAGGTTGGGGCCATCCTTCCAACTGGACCGCACGTCCTTTATTTGCGCTGGTGGAGAAGCGAACAAGGATGCCTGCACAGTAAGTTGAAATGAAAATGAAAAATTACACCATTCCAAAATGACTAATTCTGTATTTTGTGGACGCTGAGGCAGATACTAACTTAAGAGAAGTTAAATCTTCAATAAGTGGAGAAAGTTACTTTTGACGTTGAATTTCATCACCTTTTCTATAAATTGAGATTCAAGTCAGAATATTGTTATAACGGAGTTAGTGATTTCTGCCCAAACGCCCACGATTTCATAGTCAAGTACCGAGTCTAAGATGAGATAAGAATTATATTTTACATATTATAATGTACAATATATATATTTGGAACTCAAGTTAGATTAATTCACAATTACGACTTTCGGCCATAGCATCTAACAAGCGCACATGTTACGTAAAATTCACGAAATTCGTAAAACACGCATCGTAGGGGATGGGTTAGTATTGAAAATAAAATATAAATTATATAATAATATAGCCCAATCCTGTGCGAATTGTTCTGCATTTTGCACAGTACGTATAACATGAACCTTAGTCCTCATTTAGATGGGTACATTATGTAGGTGCACTGAGTATATTTTAGTCGGCAATTATTTGAAGTGAAAAAGCATAATTCATTTTCTTCGTAATTATCACAATATGCATGTTTTGTTTGAAAACTTCAAAATATTAAATGAACTCAGTGAAAGTGGATGTATTAATTTATTTTCATTTGTATTAATTCACTATCAATCAAAGATTGCTTAATGCGCGCTCATAATTAGATTATTTAAATCAAACGAGATCTAATTCCATGTACCTTCAAAAGGACATTTGGGCGATTTTTATATATTATATTCTACATTCTGCTAGCTTGCGAACTGTTTATACTGGCTGCGATTAAACCGAGTAGAACCTTAGACCAAAGTAGAACGAGCTTTTGATTTTAAAAAACCGCCGTTTGCAAAGGCCCTTGGCTCCTTAGAAGTGGTGTGTGGTAAAAAGCAAGTTGCATATTTAGTATGTGCAATGTAAATAGAAAGGAAGAATTCAGACGTATTTTACTACGTATTTTAAAAGTTTATAACCCACAGTAAATATCTTATTAGGGCTTAAATGTTTTTATTTTGGCCTGAATTAGATGAGATGATTTAAACTGAATCTTGCAGGGCGATGGGGGCTCAGGGCTGGTGTGCGAGACCTCTCCAGGGAGGTTCACCCTAGCGGGGCTCGTGGCTTGGGGCTTGGGCTGCGCCACCCAGGGGGTCCCAGGCGCCTACGTCAACGTTCCCAACTATATGGCTTGGATACAACCTAAAGCAGATTATGAATCTCCTTTAAAAATCAACTATATTATTATATTTATAATGTTATAATATAGTCTATATCATGATATCAACTATACTAGTTAGTTATATCAACTATATTTCTATATACTCTTTAAATTAACGTGCATTTTAATTAAACCATACTTTTTATATTCTAATTGTAAATATTTTGTATAGATTTTATACGTATTTATTTATTCATGTTTAACAGCGTTTTAATTATTTACCATTATAAGATATGGCTGCCAAATAAGCTAAAAGCTGTTATAACTCAAAACACATTTCGTTTGTCCAAGTCTTCTTGGCGTTTAAGTAAATACAAAACGCTTTTTTTATAAATATTTATTTGTATTAAATATGTAGGCACGTCTTTTTAATACCATTAAGTTTTTAATTGTTGTTTTATCAATTGGATTTAAAAGCCGTGGTCAAAATAAAGATTTCAAATGATTTAACGAACAATATTATTATTTACCTACAGTTAAATTTGTGATCATTAAACTTTATAATTATTATTATTTGTATGCATATTTCAATCATGAGATCTTGACGCAAATGTCATTTTTATTTTTCTCTCTTTTCTAGGTTTATCATATTTAACTATTAATTTAAATTTTCAAAGTTATGTGTACTTACTCTGTTTTTTCTGTGATTATTTTTAAGCTTTGATATTTTGATAATTTGTAATTATTTTATAATTTGTATTTATACTTTGTAAGCTCTAGTTTGCTATAGTGATTGTCAGATTGGCAGGTAATATATATTATTAGGATTTGTTTACTTTCGTTGCCTCGCGGAAAATTGTGGCCTACCGTGTTACTGAGAAATGCTAAAAAGGAAAAAAAAATACTAATTTATAAATGTAATAAATTAATATTCATGAAGAAATTTAATTATTACTGGAAATAAATAATGTCTGTTTTGTATAAATTAAAATGTATACACCTTGTAACAAACCTCAATGTAAAATCGGAAATCCAGTGAATCTAAGTCATTTTTGGTGTCGATTTTCTAGAATATATATTTTTTAATTTGACCCATAGTTTTTGAAAAAATTGACTAAGAATTTTTTTTTAGGGAAATTCTTACAAATTGTTATCAAAGATAAATTGTTTAGTCATATTAATGGTATCTATAATTTTAATAGGAATTTGTTCCATTTTACTTAAATATACGGTACTTTTGAAACCTCTTGTTAGTTAAAAAAAACATGATGTAGAATCACTAGTTTTCGAGTTGTATTACGAGTTTTATGAATATTAAAGTATCTACCTACTGTTTTTAAGATATTTATACACTTTGTATGTTTTTATATATTTATTAATATGTTGGTGTTTTTTGAAACAATAAAAAATATTGAAAAATGATTCGTTAAAAAAAGTAAAAAAATTTTAAATTAGGTGTACTTTTGATATATTTATTATTATTCTGATTAAAGTTTCAGAAACCCAGAAAGTAAGTGAACGATATCTCCTTCGATAGCCCTGGGACTGTAAGCAGGGTGCTCGCTTGTTCGTACCACGTTTTGAAGAAATGCGGGTGACAATATACGTGATGTTTGTTTAATACAAATGCCAATCCAGGAAAGTGACGGGAAAAGGAACTCACGGTTTTCTCCTTTGGCACGGCACTCTAGAATTGCACTTATTGTTGGTTTTCACTTGGTTTCTTAACGCTTTTGAAACGAGCACGGCTCGGCGCTATCGTTCGATGGAGGTTCGATTTTGTTGATGTTTGTTGCTAGAGAATGTTGACTCGACTGTCTGTTTACTTCTGAGTGAGTAGTTCCGCTGGTGATCGCTAGGGGGGATGTGACAGGGACAACAGGACGTATTGACATTTGACGAAATATTAATTAGTCCTGAACAATAAGTGTATTTATACATATGTCTCTAAAAGTAACCAAACTTCATTATTAAAAAAACTTTTGAAGTACGATTTTAACCTATTTTTAGTGTCTTATAATTTTTAAAGAATTTATTAGTAGATTGTTCTAAGAAAATTCCTATACCATATACCTTAAGCACAATTTTTCCTTAACCTTAAATTACTTATATATATGTAAATCATTTTCCGAGTCTTACGGCTATTAATCTTTTATCTCTTTCCTTTATTGGAATACCAAGAGCAGTAGTATATATCTATAATTCTATTAAATATAGCTTGTTTAGAATGACAGCTGTCAAACTGTGTGAATTGTTTTTAATGTTATATTTATTTTAAATGGTTTTTAGGCTGATTTTATATAATATGTTGATTTATATGTGTAGCACCGTATTTGAAAAATATATTAACATGCCAGATACAAATATATGTACGTTTATTATTGTAAATCACTGTTTAGACATAATTTAATAGTAGTATTTGTTTGAACCAAGTACCATACAAGCTATATAAGACTCGATCCATAGAAATTCTACCATGATGAACAGTCTCTTTAATCAAGCTATACACCAAGCACCAAGCAGTAGTAGATAATGAATGTATGTATTTATAAAGCGCCGTTTTCGCATAGTACCTAATGGCTCACAAGTACGTACAAATATGTTGCAATAAAACAAAATATTCAAAATGGAATGCTTTGGTTTTATTTAAACTAATAAATACAATAATATGCTTCAGCCAATCAATAACACATCACAAAATCAATAATGATTATCCAATAACAATTATTTATAAAAATAAAGGTAGTAGTACGGATTTAATATATTTTCTACATAAGCTAGATGTTTTACTATTCATTTATTTCATAATCAATCATAATCAATTTATAATTAAAAGAAAATTATAAAACTTATTTAAACCAATGCTTAGGGATATATAAGGGTTTTTAAAACGTCAAAGAAACACTTTAAATGTAAATTAAACAGAATAAGTTTTTTTTTTAATATTTACGGAATAATATTATTATAATAGTACGTAAACAAAGTTCACTGTGTAACATTAATATTTATAACAAAGTAAAAGTAATTTATTAACAACAAAGAATAAAACTTAACTAATGTTCAGTGTTTAAGAAAAAGTTTATTTACTAATTTTTTGTATTTAAAAATTTCTAAGAAATACGTTACCTATTTTATAAAACGTAAGGAATAAAATAAAATATCAGAGATTATAAAATATATCGAAATTTAAGACAAATTCAGTTTATTAATCTTGTATTAACAATACTCTACATTGTGCGTAATAAAGGATTTTCTGTACTGTCATAAATTATTTTATAATTCAACAAGTTAACAGAAAGATATAAAAATCACAGTTACAATGGGCATTCATGAAGCAAACGACATTTTTTTCAAGTGAATTTAATAAATGTAATTGCAATTGTGATTTTTCAAATCTTTCTCTTAACTTGTGAAATAAAAAAGTAAAACATTTTTAATATTTGAAATTATAGCTTCATTCTCAGGCGAAAATTTATTTTATAGTTTATCAGTTTTTTAATTAATAACAAATATACCCGTGACCTTTATTTTCTTTTTTTACAATCTTCGAAATCGTCAACAATTATCGATTCAAAAGAAAACTTTAAATACTAAGGTACATACATCCGCATACACCCGTTGGAATGAAATATTTTAAAATAGGTTTATCACTAAATGATTGGTTAAATGCAAGTGCAACATACAATGTAGTGATTTATTGTACGTATGGACATAATAAGATTATCTAGTCAAATCTTAGTGCACCTTACTTTTCTTAAAAAATACTAGCTACTATTTTCTCTAAATACAAATAACAGATGTCATATTATTGAACGATTGGATGGTGCGACGCTTTTTCATAATGCTTCTATGCTTACAATAATATCTATATTAAAAACATACCAAACACGAAGCATAAACATAATATCACTTAGCCTTACAAGATAATTTATTAAACGTCACAAGTCTTTGAACAATCATCTTGGGTCTTATCAACTAAAATAACTATTATTCTACAGTTTCCTTTTTAGGACTCAACAACGGAGCACTTCCATTCGAAGCACTGAGATCTTCAGCAATATTGGTGCTGTTGATGGTTTTACTCGCAGTTCTTGGTGGAGGTGGTGAACTTACTTCTACATATTCATCTCCCTTATCTTCTACTTCCTTCTTCACCGTAACTTCATCACGATCGGTACTAGCTACTTCTGGAGTTCGAGATTCTCTAGCAGATCTATGCTTTCGTTTGTGCGCTTGAAGTTCGGGTGTATTGCTAAATTCAGCTGGGCACTCCGAACATTTCAACGGACTCGGGCTGTTGGAAACTTTCATTTTCTTAATACTCGGCGAGCTTGAAGCGTAGAAAGGGACGCCGTCTACCCCGTGAAATCCGTTTTGCCCTACAAAGTAAGAGCGCTCGAGCGAGTCAACGTCGGCTAACTTCATTCTGACATCGTCTTCGAGATGAGTGTAACTGTGGTTGTCTAATTCAGCTCTGAAGAAAAATTTGAGTCCGCAGCGAGAGCAGTCGTACGGCCGTGTAGCTAGGCCATGGGCGAGCATGTGGTGCTGAAGGCCACTAGCTCCAGTGAACACAGCGGAGCACAGGTAGCATGTGAAGCCGCCACACCCCGCGAAGGTGTGTTCTATGAGGTGAGCCTGGAGCTGCATGGGGGAGCCGAGAGAGCGGCGACACAGTCGACACTCCAGGCCTCCCCCGGACACGTGAGCTTGGACATGAGCGCGAACTTCTCTTTCCGATTCAAAAGCAGCTTGACACTCGATACAAGTATACGTTTTTCTATGTACGGATTCGATGTGGCTTTCTAAAGCGGATGAAGATTCGAACTTGGTATTGCATTCTGCACACCTCCTCTCTGTAGACTGAACAGCTCCACTATGCTGTCTATAACAATCTCTGCAAACATGCGTTGTGGGAATTCCGTTGTTGGTTTCCGCTCCAGCAGGAATCACATCTTGTTGCGAAAAAGATTTAAGACATAACGCGCATTGGAAACTGTCGGCTGATAATCCAGAGTTCTTGAGATGGAATCTGGCGTGAATTCTAGCTTCAACATCAGACACCAAGGTTTGACGACAAACCACACAAGAAGTCGGTAAATTTAGTGGGGACGGAGATTGCGGACTACCGGGTGCATTGTTGTTATTAGAATGCCTCGACAAGTGGGAAAAGAAGTGTTCTTCGGTTGTGAGAAGTGTTTTACAATGGGTGCAGTTATTTCCTCCGAGAACTTTACAGTGAGTTAATTTATGTTCCGCGAGAATAGCAGCGGAAGGGAAAACCTCGTCGCATATGAGACACTTGTGCTTGCCCCCCGTGGCTCCTCCCTGAGAGTGAGTCTTCATGTGATTCTCCAGCTCGGCTCGGGACTTGCAGTTCTCGCTACAGTAGGCGCAGCTGAGACTAACGGCTCCATTCTTCCCTCCTCCCTTAACATGGTGCGCGAGTTTGCGGTGGGCGATGAGTTCACTCTCCGTTTGGAAATCATTTCTATCACAGATATCACAAGTGTTGGATTCTTTTTTTGTATTGTTATTTTCGATAGGTAAAACCTTGACGCTAACTCGGTTAGTGGGAGATTGTTTTGGTTTCGGACTGTCACCATTCATTCCCTGAAAACAAAATTTTAACAATTAAAATCAAAGTAAGGATACCATAAACAATGACCGTAGTTGTGATCTAGTAGTAGATTAGGGTACTCCATACTAATTTAAGTACCTGTTTCTTTTATTTATAAAATAAAATTTGCAAAGCAATTTAAAAGTAGATATATTTCATCTTAAACACAATATGCTTAATTTGTGGTCTAATGTACAACAAAAATAAATATATTCAAAATAAGTATTTCAACGAAATTAAAATATACCTACTCGCTTTAGGTTTTTATTGTGCATATTGTTAAAAGAGATTTCAGAAGAAATAAAGTCTAAAGAAATAATCTGTCAATGTGCTTACTCTTTATAAAAAGATATAGAAAGTTTTATAGGTATAAAAATATTTAAAAAGTAAGTATAAGCCACCTGCTGATGATGTTGTTGCATATGCTTGTCCAATAGAAACTCTACATGAAAGCCCTCTCTGCACAGCGGGCAGCGATACTGCTCCGCGTGAGCTGCGAGGTGGAACTGCAGCTCCAGGTCTGTGGCGCAGGCTGCGTGGCAGTAGGGGCACCGGGCCGCCCCCACCCCTGCCCCCGGCACCGCCCCCACCCCCGCGTGCTGGGCGCGCACGTGCAGCGCGAACTCAGCCTCGGAACGGAACGAGGCAGCGGGAGACGCGCATGCTGTACATTTGTATACCTTGCATTCGTGGCTATGTTTTACAGCGAAATGCACCTAGAAACCAAAACAAAACGTGTGATTTATCACACAGATAACCAAGACTCCTAAAATAATTTTGTAAATATTACGTGTTTACCTGTATAGCGACTTTGGAGTCGAACATCTCTTTGCAAATAGCGCAACGGTACAAGTGATGCGCGTGAAGGTCCATGAGGTGTTTTTGAAGTTCGTCTGGTTTGGGAAAAGCTCGCGAGCAGCTCGGGCAACCAAACTCCGCTCCCAGCGCCAGTAAATGTGCGGCTGCGTGTCGTTCCAGAGATCCCGCGTCCGGGAAGCGCGCTCCGCACGTGGCGCAAGCCAGGCACGCTCCGCCCTCAAGGTGAGCGCGCAAGTGCACGCGAAATGACTCGAAGTCTGGAAGAGCGGCCCCGCATTGGTTGCATAGAAGAGTTCCAGCAGCCACTGAATCTTCTGATACTCGAGATCTTTTTGACGGACGGTCGGAGGTCTTCTTACTGAGGTCTGTAGGACGGAGTTGCTCCGGCGGTCCACCGTGGACGATGACGTAATGTTCCGCGAGGCCAGCGGTGGATGAGAAGGGAGCTGCACACATATTGCACGACAGAGGAGATCTTGGACTGTGTTTGGAGTGAGCGAGGCTGATATGCTGGTGAAGAGTACCGGGAGAAGGAAACCGCATGGTGCAGGAATCGCAAGAATACGTGAGAGCAGGAGAGGGTGCTGGGGGAAGACCATTCTCAGGTAGTAACGGAGGTGGTGGTGGAAGTAATGCCGAGTGCATGGAGTGCACGTGGCTTTGGAGTTGTTCCATAGTGGAGAAAGTATCTCTGGTGCAGTACATACAAGCCAGTTTGGGTAGACTGAGTGGGCGCACTCTTGGGGAAGGCGGGGTGAGAGGAGGAGGGGCTCGAGGACTTCCAGTGGAACTCACATCCGACATGTGGACGGCACTCATATGACCCTGAAAATACAAAAAATGGGGTTCAGTAAATCGTCATGTTAATTATTTATACAATAATATAATATTACATGAATATAATTGTTATTAAATATTATTGATATCCCAACAGACAGAGAAACTCTGGAAATGAATGTGGATTATCTAGGCGTTTGTCATTGGCTGGGTTAGGTGGCCACTTTATGTATTACAACATTCCCCATTCCGCCCATCATTTGATAACCATACATGACAAATTTATTACTGATACTAATAATAGGTCAGATAGCCATCAGCTATATAATATGCTCCTTATCATTTTTTTCTAGTTGGTCAATGTAGTTATAATATAAGAAGTAAAGCAGAATTAATCATATGTTTACCAGAGAATAATATAGCTTAGTTCAAAAATGTATAATGTTAGGATAATAATAGGTAGGGTATTTTTGTAAAACATCTCTGTACTTTCCAGCATGTAAAAGAATGTGGAATGGAGGCTAAAGCTCTTGTGCTAAGATGCTTGTCTCTTACTTGTAACAAGTCCGGTCTCCGGAACCTCTCGCCGCACTGCAGGCAGCGGTAGCCGCGGGGGGGCGGGCCGCCCCCGGCGCGCAGCGGGGAGCCGCCCCCGCCCTCGCTGCGCTTGTGGTTCTGCATGTGGGAGGTCAGGGCGGCTGCAGTGTTGTACCCCCTGTTGCACACGGTGCACTGGAACGGCTTCTGGTTGTCGTGCGTGCGTCTTCATGTGGATCTTCAGGTGGTCACTGGTAAATAAATGGAGTTTTTAAAAATTATTTTAGATAAAAACTTAATTTAACCGATGGGCTTGAATTCAATTACAAATCACATCTCAAGAGACGAGAAGTTTTATAAGGAAAAATCTTGGCATTTACAGGAATTATGAGATGTCATTGGCTGGGTAAACCAAGAGACATATTCCCTTCCAAACTCGTTTATGTTTTGTCAATTGTAATAAAAGGAATATCGTTTTGATTTTTTAATATTCTTTAAATAAATTTTTCTTGATAGTGTGGTGAGGCGTTCAATCCAGTCTGCCAACCCTTCGGAAAAATTGCGTGATGGTTAGTTAATTAACAAATATAAAGTGAAAATTTACCTATTTAGCATTATCTAACAAAAAATACGATAAAGTTATATGATACACTCGTAGTTACACTCGTAGTTACAACTCTTCCGAGCGTTTATTTTACTTTTTGACACATGGGCGCCTATAAAGTTCCGTAATTATTGACAGGCAACCATAGACCGAAAAATGCAATGCTTCATTTTTTTTTTCTTTGCGATAGTGAAGCACATGTTCTTTAGCTCCGATATTTATCGATATCGATGTTTATTGAGCCTACTTATGCAACGAGGATTATTCAAGTTGATTTTTCCATTAAAAAATACAAAATGTGATTTAAAATTAAAACCTATTTGTTTTTTTTTTCTTTGTTTGTCGCGACACAGAATTTCTCAATTTACATTACGACAATAAAATAGTCCTATGCATATTTGGGTTTTATGTAGCTCCTGCACCCGATGACAAACTCCAATTAAGGAGTTTATCGGGACCGTATTTAAAGTTTCTTTTGTAAAGAAATTATGTATTTTTTGGAATATTTTTTATTGAATAAAAACTGTTAAAAAAAAAAGTTTTACGACAGCGCTTTCGTAATATAAACTCTGCTTTAAGCGTCTGTGTATGTTTATAAACTACAAAATGTTGAGCAAAAATAAAATATAAATGTGTTAAATTGATTAAAACTTCTTCATAAATACAGTCGATTTTTATGAGAAATCGATTCGGTAACGCATTAGGACATACCTAATCGAGCTGTCAAAAGTAAAATAAACGCTTGGAATTGGTATAGTTTGATTATACAACTAAAGCCAATCGATTTCAACCTATGGGGAATATAATATTATGTTCTTAGTATTCCTTTAGTTGGTAGAAAACCCGTAAAATGCCTTACCTACAAAATATTTTAATGAAAGTAAACATGGAAAACGGAATAATTAATTTTAATGATAGATAAAAAAACGTCACCAAGATCTTTACAACCATTAAGTAATGGAGCAGGGATAAATGTACAACGTCGCGTGAAATGTGAACGATCGTATGAATTGGTTATTTTTTCTCCCTGACATTCCATTCCAGTCCCCAGATCCGGCGGCGGGGACCGTTTGATCACCGCGGACCTCAAAAGATTAATTAATTATCATCACCTCACTGTCTCCTTGGAGGAATTTGTCACATTGGTTATGGAGACTCATCAGAGAACTAACTCTTTTGACATGGGAGTTACAAAATACTCGATCACAAATCTTTTGAAAACATTTTCGTGAATTTATTTTCAGGAAATAGTTTGTACGTTAGTTCTTTGGTGGGTTTTTTCTTACAAATGTACAGACAATGCACAACAATTCAAAAATGTTTGTTGGAAGAATTTCTGAAATATGCTGTACCAAATGATAAACCTACAGCACACAGTGTTCAACAATCGGCCAATAAATTCCGTGTAGCGCAAAGGGCAATGGAGCGAAGCATGCTAGGCATCAGTTTAAGAGACCATGCCACTAACGAGGAGATAAGAAAAACGGACTAGAGTCATAGACGTGATAAAAGCTATCTCCCAGCTGAAGTGGACATGGGCTGGACATGTGGCACGCCAGAATGAGGACCGATGGACGAAGCGCCTGCTGAACTGGAGACCTAGAGCTGCAAGGAGACCTGTAGGAAGACCACCAAGAAGATGGACAGATGACATAAAAAAGTACTGCAGGATCTCAGGACAGAAAGCAGTGGACCAATATGGGGGAGGCCTATGTCCAGCAGTGGACGAACAATGGCTGAAGAAGAAGAAGAAGAGACACAGTGTTCCGTTTACGATACAAATTTTTTAAAGTAGTACTACTTTTTTAGTAAAGACTATTTTTTTCTCTTTGATTTAATTAACCTTACACGAAAACTTTTACTCGGATTTCCAATTTAATCTAGGATTTTTAGACAATTGACCTGGACATTTGTAGAACTAACTGAAATTTGGTAAAAATGTTAACAATAGTGTTTTGATTCACATCTCAAAATTCCCGAAAAATCTATCCTGGGAAAAAAGCAGGCTTCGCTATCTTACAAAATACTAAAGTGAATAGACCAATATTAATTTTTTTTAATTTAAAAAAATCGAGATTATTGGTAAAAAAACATGAAATGTTCATTGAACCCCGAGCCATCTCATCAAAAGCCAGCACCTTGACCATCGGATCATGAGATTTTTTTGTTTTTAAATAAATATTAATTTATAATAAATAGTGATGCACGACACTGGCAGCATGACAATTGACAGTTACTAGACCACAAAGGCGCGCTCAATAGTCAGCGTTGTTTATCCGCGCACAGAGCCTCCGTCATCTCTTGGCTTTGTTTAGTTCTGGACAAATTTAAACAAGGATTGTTGACCATCAAATTACTGCGCTAGAATTTTGTCAGGATGAGCGTTTTAAATACATATTAATTTATAATAAATCAGTGAAGCAGCTACAGAAGCGCATTTCATAGCCAAATGACAGTGTCTGTTGAGTCAGCTTCTTTAAGTACCTCAAATATTGTTTAAGCCTGGACAACACAAATGACTAACAAGAAGCATTTTTGCACGATTACGGCAGATAAATTCGGGGTAGTTCGACCACCCGCATTCAGATGCACAAATGTATTGATCTGCCCCGTTATCCCGCTACCCCGCCCCCGCCCCCCCGCCCCCGCCCCGCCCTCACTCCCCAGAGGAATATGTCTCAATTACTGTATCGGGGTCCTCTCCAGATACCCGTACAGTGTACAGTATACATACATACACAACACACACAGCCTCACCACTATGACAGATTGATAGCACAGAGCGTGCGTGATTTTTAAAAGTAAATATTGTAACGAAAATTTTTTTTATTTAGGACATTAATTTTAAAAAATTAATACCTGCATTCAGTAATTTTCAGCGATTTCAAAGCTTCCTATTAGCGTAAACAAAATAAACCCAATTTATAAATTATTCAAACAATCTTTTTTATTTGACTTTTGCAGCTAATTCAGGCTTGGTTTTAATAATTTATAACATTTTCTGTGCATATGGCTTTTGTTTTCTTAGGTTATGATTATTAGTCCATGTTCATTGTTAATTTTATTAAAAACAATCAGAGTGCAAGGCTGAGATAAGCATTATCGACAAAATTAAGAAAGGGCTTTTACGATGGTTTGGTCATGTGGAGCGAATGGGTGATGAAAGAACGGCTAAAAGAAGTTTAAATGCAAGTGTGTCTGGATGCAGAAAGCCGCGGAGGCCGAGAAAGACATGGCATGACCAAGTACGTCAAGTACTTGAAAGTGGACATGCATGAGAAGATGTATGAATGTAGAGGAAGCAAAGGAAGTCTGTCAGGACAGAGTGGTATGGCGTTCTATCCTCTCTGCCTATCCCTACGGGGAAATGGCGTGATGGTTAGTTAGTTAGTTAGTTACAATCGAAATGAATAAAATAAGTTATTTAATTTTTTTTATTGGTACCTGAAAATCATTTTTCAATATAAAATAATGTATTGAACATCGGCAAGAGATTAAATTATGTAAAATATTATTTTTATTGTTATTTATTTAAAAGAAGTTTGTTGTACACTTGGACAGTCTTAAATTGAACATCTTATTTAGAAATAATTCCATGAAAAAACCAATTGCGACACTTTTCTATAGGATTAACACCATAGCCTTCAGTTTAAGAAACAAAAATTACCTTCAATGAGCACGTTAGGAGTAGATTTAGTACGGATTAGAGTTATGTGTGCAAGCATTTAGTAGGTATTAGCTTTGGATGTGACATCAAGGTCCCTTTATGGTAGTCGGAGATTCCGAAAAGTGTTTCATCTATCAAGCCTGGTCCATATGTCAACTGCTATCCGTGGGTCACACTATTGTGTGTTTTTTTACAGTGAAGAGATGACGATAGACGACAAGCAGAGAATGGCGACCAAAATGATATAGAGATGGCAGTAATTTGTCAACAAGCACAGGGTCGTCCGGCACATTCACCAAATATTGCCGATTTAACAAATTATGGAAAGGTCATGCGCTCATTTTGAGATTTTTCAGAAACGATGACGAATCTATTCAATTATCAACTCGTTGATGGTACTTGCTGTGTACTCGTACGTACAAGCAACACAAAATCAACACAGCAAAAAACAAAAATGTGGGTCTTTAAAACCCCTAATATATTTTGCTGCTTTTTATTTTGCCATCTTCTCCCCTAGGTTTAAATTGTGCATTGAAATCACCAGATGATACTAATGATAACACGGCAATTATACAAAAAGCATTACCTATTTAAATAATTATTTTAATTAATTAAAGCTCGACGGTATAAAGTTTTCAAAATAATTTATATTTAAAAAATATTGCCTTTACTTTAAATTGTACTTTCATTTAAACGTTAATTGAAAATATGATCTACGAAAGACCCAATTGAAATCATAAAAAATAACGTTTTTAATCTAAAGTAATTTGATTTCTATATCTCTACAGAGATGAAGTGAATTTTTTTTCAAATTCGGGAATATGGATTGTCGTTAGCAAATCACATGTGATGCGTTTGGAACTTGTTGTAATGACCACTTAATCAGCCAATGACAGGTCATAAGCCCTGTAAACGCTTGAGTATCCATATTCCCGAATTTGAAAAAAAATCTAATTAGAAGAGGCATTAAATCAATATATACCTACTCCCGACATGAGAAAAATCCAGATTTCCACTCAAAATGTTGAAAAATAATTTGATTAGGTACTTAATTTACTTTTAACTCTTCTCTATACTATAACTACATAGCAAACAGTACAAAACGTAACAAATCTTGTTTACTTGTTCAAAAGCTCTTACAAATTGTTTCAAAGTCACACGGATGATGGGCTGTGACAAAGATCGTGTTTTTGTCAACCTACATTTAGTGGCTAAATAATACATCCGAGCGTTAGTCAATATCGTTCCTTTTTGGATCATAAACAATATTGGCTCGGCTTTGGAGGATCCGTCCTAAAAGAGGAGAGTCTTTTGACGGAGTATTCTAGTATTCTCTGTGTCAACCTCGGCCCCCGCCCGGCCATCAATCACCCTTTCACCTGGCATTGTCCGCGGAGGACGCGAGCTCGGCACTAATCTGTGGTGCGCTCGGATGGATTATCTGCCGCACAATGGATGGGAGATGTCACAAGAGTCCTTATACGGTCCCACGGTGACGGAAACCGACCGCGTACCTCTTGACTAATTGATCTCTGCGTTACCGACAGCGGCCGGTGACTATATCACTGGTACCTGTACCATGTACAAAACTGTGAAATTAATGTATCTATGTACGGTAGATCACCCCTAAATCTACAGGGTCATTGAAGTTCTTCGTAAGATTAGTACGGTTTCCTCTGAAAACGAAACTTTCCAATTCCAAAAATTGAATCCAAAATGAACCAAGCAATCTTTCGGCATTAAATTCAGGAAAGATTACAAGAGATTTTAACGCACGGTAACTTAATATACATAACGTGAATATATCCATGGTTTTTTTAAGTACCTAGATCAGATATTTTTATAACTCTATGTTTTTAGGTATCCAAGAACAATGAGGAAGAATTCGATAAAACGGTGTAAATATTTACCTTCTGGAGAAGGCAGCCTCACAGTGCGCACAGCGGTACTTGCGGTCTCCAGTATGCAGCTTGACATGTCGGTCCCTGGAGCGCTTGTGCTTGAACAGCCGGGAACAAAAGTCGCAGCGGAATGGCATCTGGTCAGAGTGCGTCTGCAAGACACAAGATATTCAAGATTTATCACCAAATCCTAAACCAGTAGATCAGTCTGTAAGAAATAACGATTCTCTGACAACGCAGAAAAATTCAACCATTTAGGTCATGTTGAGAGGCTTAGGTTTTCGATAATATGACATTTAATCAATTGTAAAATATAAACCTCTTAAGTATGTAAGCTAAAATAATAAAAACTTTCAAACTTATAATATAACATTATTTTATTTTGAAACAAAGTAATAAGTAAAGTAGATCTTTTTTACTTTAGACGTGCCTTCATTTTACATCTTATTTTCTTGATAATCCGCTGACACTGCTTAAAAATAAATGTTGAATTCTGTGAACCGCTATCATTTTCAATCTTCCTTAAGGGTGTTGGCATGATATGTGAAGGTGTAAGTAATCCGATCTTATCAGATGTAGCATCATAAAAAGTGACACCTATTCGTGCTAAAGATCTTTAGATACAAACATTAAATCGCGTTTTTATAGTGTATACAAATAAAACGCATAAACTCAAATAAATAAAAATGTTAATTGATCATGCACATGTTGATCATTAGATTTAGTAGCAGTTCAAACGTGAGACTAATTACAACAGAGAACGCAGCAAAGCAGATGGTATCGCGAGCGTGAATGTGGAAGGTGTAATAGATGATGTTCTGATAAGGAAAGAGACGTGAGAACATTTCACGAAGGTTTCGTGCCAAGACTTAAAAAGGGTTTATGATTTCGAAAAACTAACTGAATACTGAGAATAAGAGGTGTTGATGGATCTAAAGGAATAATACACAAATGAGTTAATCGTATTCCTAGGTATTCCTAAAAGTCATGATATAAAAGTTGAGAAGCGGACAGAAAATTGAAGGAACACGTGCAGGTGCGGTGTACAGTTGTTATGGTGTATTATTTACATCGTACAGAATACATGCCTAGGTGGTAAAGTTTATGGTATTACGTTCCCAGTAAGGTACATGGTATGTGTGTAGAGTGTATTCATGCTCAATGACCGAAATCCTCTCCGCAACCGGCTCCGATTGAGCCTCCTGCTGAGATCTCAGTTAGGTGTTCACGATAAACAATACCGACCAGCACAAAGCAAACACACACGGAGATGCCCTTTACGATAGCGGTGAGATAGCCCGCGAGAGCCGCTCTCGTGATTAAATTGTAACCAACCGTTTCCAGCCAGTATCACTTATCGACACACAATTAATCATTTCACGGAATGGTATTTAGCGGTGCCCGATCTCCGCACTCCGCAGTCGGGATAGCCGAACCCGAGTCTAGGGCATCCACATATCGAGATTACTCGTTACGAAATTACGGAATGTTTTGGATTGTAAAACGAAGAAAACATCAGAGTCGCGCTCATGCATACCTGACAAGTTAAAAGGAATAATTACTTCGAGACTTGAACAGAACAAAAAGCGTGGTAATAATTATAAAGAAAATCCTTGAAGACTTAGCGAGAGGAGATGTGTTTATTCAATTTTGTCTTCGTCCATTGTCCGTGGTACAAAGCGCGCCTCATTTTTTACAAAACACCTCCGCGACAAAGCGCTTGATGCTGGATACATATTAAGAAGAGATCTTCAGCAACAATACACCAAGTGGCCGTTAGATACGGTCGTCATATTTCATCGCCTCCCCACAATGGCGTAATGTGTGACCGAGCAAAGACAGATTGCAAATTACAAGCAAATATCCGTGAAAGAGCAGCCCGACATAACGATCCGTTTTTTTATGCAAATCATTGTATTCGCGTTCGAGAGAATTGCACATTAGGCGACTAATGCACTTTTAATTTACACATTAGTCTTATTGTGTTCGGCGGTGCTTGCTTCTAATAGGGGCTTTTTCTGCACTTTTCGTCACAACTGCGGTACCTACAAGGAATAACGTCATGGACAGAAATCTTAATGTTCTTCAGTGCATTAGGTATTCGTACAAAAGCTTCCTAGCCATTTGGTGAAAGCATAGCTAATATTTGTGAAACATATTTAAGTTAAAAATTAGTTTTAAGGTTGTAGGATGTTTATAATTTTATTTTCACTTTTACTTAAATTATTTCATTATCAAATTAGGCATGTATGATTTTTTTTATCTACAATATTTTAGTTGGTTGGAAGATTTTTATTCATGGCAATAAGCCCGCTCTTGTACTTGAAGATTACTAAATAAATAAATATTTTTCACAACCTAGTAGACCCTTTCTTGTTTGGAAGACCGCTTTGACGAAAGGGTAGGTAGGTGTGAGGTATATAAATGATATTTTTTTTCAATAACTTTATGGGTTTTGTAAATCGTCATCGGAAAATAGCTAGATAAAATACTATGAAATTCAACAGAATTCTATAAAAAAATGACTAAGACTTGATTTTTTTCCTGAATTATATATCCACGTTACTTTGTTTCACAATAAACAACATCCTACAGATAGAAAAGTAAGCAACTTGTGTTGGTACGTGTCACAAGAATGCAGTTTTTACATTGCAACATCTCGTAGATGATGCTTACCAAAATAAATTTCACAATGTAAGCTAATGCCCAGAATTGACGATTTTTACCAAAATTACGGTTAATTTAAAGAAACGACGACACTTAGTATTGTTCACCACAAAGTTGTCACGCCAACTCCTAGTTATAGCGAGTGTCTCCATTGAAAATTCGACAATTGATTCATTCCTCCCATTAGGCATAATTTCACAGGCATGAGAGGAACTCACGATGTGCTCTTCGCTGCGTGGAGAAATATTCATAATAATGAAAGTTTAAGGTATTGTACTATGGCAGGTTATTCGGGTCAAACACAAGAAAAAATCTACCCCATTACATACAATATTTTTGGCACTGTAATTTTGTATGATTATTTTTGAAGATAGAAAACTCGCGTACACACGTCACGTAGTATTAAAGTAAAACAAAATAAATATAGAAAAGTTTGTGAATTCCAATGTAATTGCACTGAAAGTTCTTCTGGAATAACAACTAGATACAACTGTCAAAATTTCGCAGAATTAATTCATTATTATTACTTTCATTTAAATATATTTTTACAAAAACCAAAATTAACTAAGTATTAGGATAAATGATTTATTTCAAGTGAAAACAATATTCTACGTCGCATCAATGTTTCTCTAGCTAATCTATTTATCTTAAAAATAAATGGAGTATGAATACTGTAGGCTAAGAGCATTTATCACGAATACTTATGACTTTACATTAATAAATGTTTACTTCATACGAAGTCTTATCATACTCCAGATTGCTACAGGATGTAAACTTAATTGCTGTTAGAAAGTACAAGCTGAATCAATAATATTTAAGTTGTATGTTCTGTTAGTACAAGAACTAAACTTGCAAAATTAATGTTAATTTACACTCAGATCTGATATTCAGTATCCTGTAAAATCAATAATTCTGTAACAAGTTATCATAATATTATTATCTTACATTAGCAGTAAAATTTAAAACACGATCATTTCAATTACAACAACATTTAATATATAGTTTATATATTTTTTAATTTATTAATTCTGATAAATACTGTAAAATTATTTGTAATTTTTTTTTTTTTTTTTTTTAAATTTAAAAAAAAGAAATCTATGCAATCTTATGATATTTGCACATATTTCAATTTTTAAATACTATTTTCAATAAAGCCTAAGCGGCTTGTGCTTGAAAATAGGAATCGAGTCGTGTCAAAGTGGGGATTCGAACCGACGATCTCTGGACTCAGAGACCGCGACGCTACCCACTGGGCCACCACCCGTTCAGTAAATAAGTGCATAAAAAAGATAAGTTATTTGAGATATAATTTTAATTAAATCTAGAAGAGATACTTGAATTTATCACACAGGATTTAATGTGCGCCCGGTTTCTGCACATAAGAACCGATTATTTCCTAGATGTGTTCTCATATACAGGGCGTCCCAAACTTATGGGACATGAAGGGGAAGTACCTTAAATATCGTAGATAGTGTATTTTGCTGAAAGAAGACTTTATGTTACTTTTAAAAGTTAGTAATTCTGCATTCATAGATTTTCTAAAAATTACTTGCTTCGTCTGGGAATCGAACCGACTTAAATGTAAAAAAAAAATCAACCTACTTTTATGATGCCAATCGAAAGAATAGCTAAAAAATAATAACTTTGCTTAGGTAACATAGTATTTTTAAAAAAAGGAACAACATGAAATTAATCATTTTAATCAAATTAAAAACATACATGAAAGTGCCGTAGTCAATTAAGTAAGTATTTTTGTAAATTAATTAATTAAATGCTCAAAATGTGATCCCTCTTGTCTTACGCAAATCGCCTGACTCAATCATTTTACGTTGTTCCTTTCTTTTAAAATACTATGTTACTTAGGCAAAGTTATTATTTTTTAGCTATTCTTTCGATTGACATTATAAAAGTAGGGTGATTTTTTTTTTTACATTTAAGTCAGTTCGATTCCCAGACGAAGCAAGTAATTTTTAGAAAATCTATGAATGCAGGTTTACTAACTTTTAAAAGTAACATAAAGTCTTCTTTCAGCAAAATACACTATCTACGATATTTAAGGTACTTCCCCTTCATGTCCCATAAGTTTGGGACGCCCTGTATATAGGATATTTTTTGCTACGCAATTATGAATGTTGCCACATAGAAAAATCATCATCATCATACCATAACCGCTCCCTATGTGGAGCATATGGAATCCACAAACTGCCTCCAGGCCAAGCGATCGGCCGCTAGCTCCCGTGCATCCTCCCAAGTCAAGTCCACGTCCCGCAGCTCTGATGCCTTGTAAAATAGGCAAGCATGGTTAAGGCTCTCGGAGGGGGCACGTAGTATATGGCCCAGCCAGCCGAAACGCCTTCGCCGGATGACAGCAGATACCAAGGGTTGCTATGTCCGTTGCCTCACCTCTTATATTAAAAAATAGGATATACAATAATCGTATCACGCGAAGAAAAAGAACGAATAAAATGGAGAAAATAACAAATTTTAAAAACCGTCACTTGGGATATTTTGGAGGGGGTGACGGGGGGGACGATAAGTACATATTATTTATTGAAATGTATTCATCAGTGTCTTGGTAACCCTTCTCGCTGTAAACAATTAGATCCACCCGTTGTAATTTGTAATGGCGTAATTGTTGAGAAATAGTAAGTAGTTGTCTGATGTTCCGACGGATACCGGGCGGACTCCGCTAAGTGCTGGTAATTCGAGGTGTTGGGCGATCCACTGGGAGATTAGAAGGACCAACCAACACCCACGCTGCTGGCTGCTGGCACGTGTTGTACCTAACGCACCGCTACCCGCTACTACCAGAGAGGCGCCAGGGATAGCTGTTAATTGCCGTGGTGGTAACCTTATCTCTGTCCCTAATTCACTAAATTAATCATACAAAAATTAGGGTGGAAAAAACCCAAGAGTACCTAATATACAACTTTTAAGTAGAGAGCACAAAAATATGAACTATAAACATATTTGAAGGTTTAATTTAAGCATTCTGGCTGTCTCGGTACCGTAATGGCTAAGACGCTGTACCTACACATGGTACGGTGGTTTCGGGGTCGATTCCCGTTGTTAACTAAAAAATGAAAAGTGATTTTTCTCAAGCCTTTGTGACGTTTAATACATAAATATACTACGCATGCCTCCCGAGAGCCTTAACCATGCTTGCCTATTTTACAAGGCATCAGGTTCTCGGCCTCCTGGTCGTCCACTGTTGACAATTCGTCGGCAGTTTGCGTCAGAGCTGCGGGACGTGGACTTGACTTGGGAGGATGCACGGGAGCTGGCGGCCGATCGCTTGGCCTGGAGGCAGTTTGTGGATTCCATATGCTCCACATAGGGAGCGGATATGGTATGATGATGATGATGATACATGAATATATATTTTTTCGTTTGGTAGGTAAGTATATAAATTAACATAATATAGAAGAAAGGGTACAATATAGCGTTTTAACATTGTTCGTTTCTGTTATGGACCTCCGGGCCTGTTGAGGTGGTTAAATATATTAAAAATATACATATATGTACTATATTTTTTACTTGTTCCATGGGTGCAGCTTTAAATTTATTTTTCTGTCGGCCTTTAGAAAATTCTAGGAGTAGGTTCATAAAAATTTAATTAAAGTACGTTTTATTACGGAAAAACGAAGTACATGGGACTGTGCCCAGGTCAAATGTTAACAATTCCTTTATGAACATAACGGAAGTTTTTTTTTCATATTCTGTACGTGTTTCCCAGTGAAAATAAAAGACTCTTGCTTTCACTAAATTCAAGTACGTGACATAAATTACAAAAAAAATGTTGAAACTCAACCTTTTAATTATCATCACATAATTCGCAAATTTCGAAAATGTTAATTTTTTTATATGGCGTTTTTTATTATATCTATTCCCATGTTGAATATTATAAGTTTCATGAAATTTATGGTATTAAAATGGCTTATTAAAAATTGCATTCAATATTGTTGAGTATAATCTCAATTTGTCAATATTGATGAGTATAAAACAAACTTGTTTATTTTATTACGAGGAGTGGAAAAAGTAAGTTATTAAATTACGATACTGCGCCTACGCTTTCCTTAAAAATGTCAGATGTGAATAGAAAAGAAAAAGAAGAATTTTATGCTACGGGATAATTTTTGGTGTGTGTAGTTAAGAGATTTAAACCATTAAAGTGCTCCTGATAAAAAAGGAGAGATGCCCATATCCATGATAACCTAAATTCGTTGTGGTTTTTAAAAATCAACTTAAAGTTTTTTTTATATTTGGGCATATCAGGTTTGCCCAATGATGGAACTTGCACCACTATCTGGATTTGAACTTAATAATAGCAGTTTGATTTGAAAAAAAAACGGTATTACAGATCTGTCTAACGGGAGAACATAAATAAGTGCATGATACATTATGTATGACGGAATACGGAATACGGAATAATATATGTATGTAACTATCAGTGCAGTTTTATAGCCATCGCACCGAGCAAGTACTCTTAACTACCGCTGATCTCCTGGGAGTTTCCTGTACGCACGGATGTGACAGATCTCGTGAGATTTGTCTTATCACTGGCCGACCTGGTACCTAGTACCCTGCACTATGCAGAGGAAGGGAGCCGGTTTGCCGGGGAATCCAACTGCACTGGGGACGAATAAATTACACTCGGATCAATTAAACTGACCGCGGATAATTTACGGTTAATTAATTATTTTATGCCTGCGAAAAATAATATTGCACGGATGTCGCAAGCTGCGGACGTTTCTGGAGCAGAGTAGGTTTTGATTTATGTAAAGCGTATTTTATTTATAAAAATCACAATAATAATAATTGGTAGTGAAAAAACATATTATTTCAGCTCGGGCGGTTAAAAGTACCAATGTGGTTTTTTTTACCCTTTCCAAATCAATGAAGTGTGTGAAATATGTAAGTTTTATTAAAATTCATATTTAATTTGCATTATAACATAAGTATATGTATGTATGAATTATGGTACCTTGAAATGACACTGAATCGTAAGACTGATCACTTTGTCTTCATGTAATAAATTATTTATCAAGCAAAGCTGTATTTCGTGTCCCAAGGCAGAGCCCGATACAGCACTATGTGCGAATAAGGGACATGATGATGATTAGTAGTACCTAGATATCGTAGAACCTCTTACCCCATTAAAAGGTACCTATGAATTAATTGAA
The DNA here is from genome assembly GCA_022494985.1 of Micrasema minimum. Lineage (NCBI taxonomy): Eukaryota > Metazoa > Arthropoda > Insecta > Trichoptera > Brachycentridae > Micrasema > Micrasema minimum. The sequence continues at coordinate 41,777 of JAGVSP010000672.1, forward strand.
TCTATCTACAAAATAACACTTAATAAATTCCTTTTTACTATTATTTATGCAGGATGTTTAGTGAAAGCTTTCAATTTATTCACAGATAATTTTATCAGCACATGGTGCAATTTATGGAATATGTAAAGTAATCCCAGGTACAGGAAATAATGTATCTAGCAATTCATCTATACGAGCCTCCGGTATTCACGATAAATACGGAGATCAAATAACTTCTGAATCGCTATTCACCGAACAATAATCGACAGGGAATTTTCTTCCGATCGAGAATGTCAGAATTCAAAACACGCGATTGTATCAATGGGTCCGTGATTAACGATATCGAATATTATATACATTAATACAGAGATATGAGGAGCCCTTTGTCAGTTCGGAGATCTGTCGCAACAAGACTGACGGTAAAACAGGAGCGTCTTATCTCCTGGCCACGGGTTGGAGAGGAACCCACATACTTCGGTTACAACAGACCGCGGCTCCTTTGTAAAGATCCGAGTTTAGATACAAAACTGCTTCATTCGCACTGTGCTCGGTGACGCGCTCCGACATAATACCAGTTTCTGGTTCGGTTTTGCTCCAACTATCGGAAAGGTTTATCCAGCCGCTGCAGCACTGAGACGAAACTATATCGAAGAATTATTATCATCGACGCGCTATACTGCTTGAACGGTAGCGCCTCGCCGGGCAATCTGACTACATGTTCAACGTCCCGCTGATATAATCGCCAATCCGGGGTTTAAAAAGTCCCTCGTACGTGATCCGGGCGCGGAGCGGGCTCGGTAGGTGTCGAGGAGGCTTCACGTTACAGATTACCGTAAATTATTCGGGCCCGGAGTATCTCACGGGTCCACAGTGATCCGCGCTCATTCTGCCTCCTATTGACCCGACACGTACCGCTTTAAAGTGTGTTGACACGACTATTACGAGCTTCTCTATCGCGATCGCTTTACTCCGTTCCAGATGCCAGAAGCTTCGGAGCAAATCACAAACTTAAAGCGTCCACTTGATAGAAAAATTTAAGACATATTCTAGCTGTACCCGGTAGTTTAATCTGGATAAGCTTACCTTTCTCAATGAAGCCTTGCGGTACTGAAACGACCATTAGGCGTGGTCCAGTCGAGTCTTAAAAGAGCTTTCTCGCGACAGTGTGACGGAATGTCGAATTAACTATTCTCGTTTCGACTTTTTTCTTCGGCAATTATACCTGTCACAGGATTGTGGCTATTGTAGCGGCGCATGATGAATCACTCCACCTCGACTTGTGTGTTGTGTGTTGTATGGTATGAGTATGAGAGATGCGGGATGTGGGTGTTGTGTAGTGTGAGGTAGCGACTGACCTGCTCATGCTTCTTGAGGTAGGAGAGCCGAGGGAAGGCCTTGTCGCAGAACTGGCACTGGTAGGGAGTGTGCTCCGTGGCTCCCAGGGTGAAGGTGAGCTCCCTCTCCGAGGAGGGACTGGAGGGCGAGGCGGGGGAGGTGGGGGAGCCCCCCGAGGGGGTGGAGGACCGCCACGAGCTGCCCGGGGTAGTCAGTGCCTCTGTAACAAGAAAATAAGATTTTTAATCGATGTATACTTAAACACGTTGCTAAACGACAAAATCTAATTTAATAATAGGTACATTGAGTAAAAATGTGAGTTTTCCGCTAACGCAGTAAATATGTTTATGATTTATAATTTCAATTTCTAAACTCAAATGGACGTTTTGCAAATTCGCGATTTTACGACGATAATATGTGATTTTTTGGTATAAAATACTACATTCGATCTAATATTTTCATGAACAAATCAATAATATTAAATAAATTAAAATTCAACGGACCTAACATTTATTTGGTTTAAGAATATTTTTATAAAACTACATACCCACCTACTATTTCAACAACGTTAAATAATAATTAAGTACAGGGATGCCAAAAACACTAATAAATCAATTTATCAACATAATCAGATCATTATAGATTATAGGGACCTTAAAGTAGTTCAAAAGTATTTTCTATTACACCTGCGTATCGTGTTTTATAAGGGTACCTAATTAAAACGCTTTAATTGATACCCGGTCAATTTAGAATACCTAAATATACCTATTACAAAATCAATTATATAATGTTTATTATTTAAATTCAGTAAAGATAACAAGTAGACAGCCGGCTGATTCCCTGATAGGTCGGTGGGTAAAAGGATTACGCGTTAGCTTACCATGCATGAGGTCGCGGGTTCAATTCCTTACGGAGTCAATATAAAATATTAATTTTAAGGGGCTACTAGGTCCACCCTTTGTTAATTGTAAAATGTAGTAAGCGCCCGGATGAGCGCTCGTTAAAACACGACCAAAATCCGATCGAACGTCGCGCCGTTTGGTTTCATTATTATTTGCATCGCGTAGGTATACAAAAAATACACGATAATCTTTAAAATGTAGTAAGCGCCCGGATGAGCGCTCGTTAAAACACGGAATTTAATATAATCAAAAATCCACTACTGTTTTACAAATTTTAATCAGATAATGCACTAGATATATACGTATTCTTTAATACAATTTTTTTTAAATCATATAATATGTACTGTTTTTGTGTTATGCATCAAATGTTTTTAAAAACAGGGGGTTTCTTTAAATTAATTGTGATTCAACGAAATATTTAAATAAAAAATTTAGTCCGATAATTCACCAGAAAAAGAATTAATAATTACGTCATATTTTTTTTCATTTTTATTTAATGAACCATGAAGTACAAGGGAATATTGCCCTGACGTACATGAATGTATGGGGGACCCCGTGAGGGGCCTTAATGTGATTTTTCGTATAAAAAGATATTCAAATGTGATACGAAAGACTGATCATCTTGCCTTCATGTAAGTAATAACACTATCACTGTTCATTGCCATATGCACCACAAGGTGTGGATCAGGGAAAGTAGTAGTAGCAAGCCCAGCCCAACATGGATGCAGAGAGGAAAATAATGATTTATTAGAACATTTTCGTTGATGCGTTTATAATAAAACTACTACTCTCATTGATACACCAAGTACCGTAAATTGTATTTATGTAACTACCTAAGTATAATCTTAATAATTAATTTGGGTGTAACTTAACAACTTGCCGTGCAGCTGTCAAAATTTGAAAATATTTTTACTCTATGGTTTGTAGACTAAGCTCAGAAGCGGGCTAAGCTGTGATTGGTTGGACACGCCTTCATTTGGTTACGCCTTCATTGGTCACGCCTTCACAAATTTCGCTTTTAAAAATCTATTTTGATTTCAATTATTTTATTTAACCTAACCTACTTATCATTAACCTACTGTATAAATTTCATAACCTATTATAAAGGATATTGCTTTCAAATAGCCATTTGATTTAAATTATTTTATTTAACCCAACCTATCTTAACCTACTGTATAAATTTCTCTCTTCGACTCTTTTTCTACATCTTGTCATATCTATGGATTTAGCAATAGACTAGTCCTCATAAAAAGCACGGCAAGTTGTTAAGTTACACCTTAATTTGTTACATTTGGTATGTTGATAGGCGGATAATAATATGTAAGGTGTTGAGTATAATATAGATGTTTGTGTATTATAAGAATGGCACATAAAGGCAAAGAGAGGAATAAATATCACTTGTGGCTTATTCCATTCTGCGGTGCGGATCTTGACAAATGACGTCATGAAGTGAAGCCCTGTATTAGGGTGGTATTTTATTTTCATTTTACACTTTTACACACGCGAAATGACACCAGTGCTGATTCGTGGTTATAAAAATATTTTAGGAATGAAAACATCTAAATGCGCATCCAATAGAAAATGTTGGAGGTGCTAAACTTGCTCAATATTGATCATTAATGTTTATGTGGAGCGATTGAGTGATGAAAGAACGGCTAAAAGAAGTTGAAATGCAAGTGTGCTTGGAAGCCGAGGAAGTCCGAGAAAGACATGGCATGACCAAGTACGACAAGTACTTGAAAGTGGACATGTGAAAAGTCGGAATAATCGGCGTATGTGCATGAGAAGATGTAAGAATGTAGAGGAAGCAAAGGAAGTATGTCAGGACAGAGTGGTATGGCGTTCTATCCTCTTTGCCTATCCCTACGGGGAAATGGCGTGATGGTTAGTTAGTAAGTTAATGTTTTTTTTTTCTACTTTTGTTGGTGTATAATTTTAATTCATAAACTTACATTTGCCTACAATTTTTCTATATATTTACTATCTGCTTCTTTTTATTGTAAAGCTGAAATCAAAATAGAATAAAAATATTAAATAAAGTTATTTTCTTATTTAAAAAAATTATCTGCACAAGTACATGAAAAATTTTCAAGTATGCAGATTATTATCTGCAGTTATAATATTTATTACCTTTACCCATGTAGGTGTAATAAAAATAGTATATTTTGCCGTGCCCCCTTGGATAAATGGGAGTGCGCCTCAATAATAATGGGAATCTCGCTGGCGAATATAAATGATCCCATATCTATTACCAGGAGCCCATCTAAGGAGAGGAGATGACGAGAAGAGAGGACTTCCATAAGATGTACCGACACAAATTGTGATTGATGGACAGGCCGGGGAAATGAATAGCGCCATTTCACCTAAGTGCCTTCTTATTGCCTTATTTGGGTGATATTTTAATGTGGGAACGAGGGTGATAAAAATGATGATGAATGATACGAAATCACACATATTTTTTCTTATTTAAGAGAATAAATATGTTTCTTATGTGCGGGAGCTTTTTACGATCTCTTCCGTCGGTATATGTATATTTTACCATCAAAAATTTCAAGAACGAGTTCTTTCGTTAAAAGAAACCAAATTTACCTATTAAAATACACAAACATATTCATAAAATGTTTGTACATAAGTTAGTTTTTTCAAATGTGAAATTATGTGTGTCTAGTATCTATATAGAAAGTAGATACGTTTTTTTTTTTTCTTGAAAAGATAGAAACATTTTAGCGGCTGTGGGGTAATTTATGTGTTTCATATTTTTAAATTTTGTTTTGGCATTTGATATGCGAATGGTTTTAAAAAATTTACATGAATTCCTAATAATTTGCCAACACTTTCGTCCGCTTTTACTCCATACTTTATTCCACGGATATCATTAAAAAATAACAAAACTTTCCGTACAATAAAGAAAAACACTTTTATAAAATAATAGTATTAAAACACAACTCCGGATGTTTATATTTCTTTCACGAAACAGAACTATACTACTACTACTACTACTCTCCCTTATCCACACCCAATGGTGCATAGGGCACTACATTTGTACATCAAGTGCAGTAAATGTTACATGAAGGTAATATTATAGTCTTACGCTTCAGCGCCAGTCTAAGGTATCACATATTCATGCATACATATTAACATACAGTAAATAAAAAACGCTTCTTTGATAGCGCAATTTCGCGATTAATGTCCCGGGTCCTAGGTGATAATCCTTGATTTATTAATACACTTAGATATAAACTGAACCCAAAAAATGAATGACACTTCAACTCCGCCAAAACCTCCAACTCCGCCATACGCGTGTTTAGTATTTCTTTAACCGCCGGCCGGGTCAGACGTCCAGAAAACAATCCAAAATGTCTTCCTGTGTCGTGAAACCGTGTAAAAACCGTACGGGTAAAATTAACAAAAAAGATAGCGTAATTTTCCACATGTAAATGTTTTTTTATATTTGTTTACATAGCCTTAAATAATTTTTATTTAAAGAAGTTTTCTTTCTAAATGATTGCGAACAGCGCGTCCATAAGAAAAAAAAAGTCACTTTAGATGGATCGTAAAATTCATGAACGCTCCTCACAAGGAACGGGTTAGTATTGTATACTGTTACTGTAACCCTATAAATAGCCCATACCTTTAGCGGTGTGTGGGCGGATGCTTGCCGGCAGTCGGAGGGCTCTGATAGGTCGACCCCGTGTAAGTGTATTGGTAAGGATTAAAGGTGCGGAATCTTCGTGTCATTACTTTTTCTAAATAATTTACTCTGCAAGGCAGATCTTGGTGTATTAATAAAGCAATGGTGATAATCGTCTGAGCAAATCACCTCTCGGCGTGATATCACCGGGAGCCCAGGCAGAGGAGATCCTCACTTAGCCGGCCACTTCCATCCTACCCGGTGTCCAGCCTGAGTAGGAAGGCGGAACTCAGGCGCCAGCTCGTCACTCCGCATCCTTTATTGTCCAATTATTGTATCACGAGAGCCGCAATCAAATACGCATTGTGGGGCGGCCGCTCCCGGACCCCGCGAGGCTACTTAGGACCGGGTCCTTGGTCAGTAGCGTGAGAATCCCGATTTTAGAACAATGCCAATAATTTACTATAGTTTATGTTTTTACCATGTGCACTTGTGTATAGGTATATGTGTATACAGGGTGTAATAAAACATGATTTACAAGCGGGAAACCAGTAAATCTACATCGTATTTGGAGACGATTGTGTAATATGACTTTTTAATCTGGGCTAGAAACCAATTATTATTTTTTCTCACAAAAGCTTTCATAAGTGACAGATTAACTAAAATTGCTAAAATTCTTATTAAAACGAGTTTTTCTTTATTTTGATTTCTTTATGGATAGTATTAATTTGACTAAATACATGATATTGAATAACAATTTGCAAAAAAAAATCAACTTCGTACTCTGTATTTGTGGTTTTCAATTTTCTCACAGTTTCTTGTTCAAACTAAGGGTCAAACTTCTGTCAAAAAATTTTATTCCATTGTAAATCGACTCCAATTGTATATTTATTATGTAGATTCACTGGTTTTCCACTTGTACATCGAGTTTTTAAATTTACACTCTGTATATGTGGTTTAAAGACCGTAAGAGTATGTATATGTTGTTATGAAAAGCTTCTTGTTCTATTATTTTATTTTACTCCAAATTCATTTATCACATTATACATAAATGAGATATGTATTACTGCTACTTTCCCTAATCCGCACCCAATGGTGCATAAGGTACCGCATTAGTACGCAGTGCAGTGAATCTTGATAATTCGTTACATGAAGGCAAGATGATCAGTCTTACGCTTTCAGCGCTATTCCAAGGTATGACGTTTGAAATATTTTTTCTGAAAATCACATTGAAATAAATACTTCGCATTGACCCCCATTAGGAATCAAACCCGCAACCTCATTCATGGCAGCGCAACTCTTTACTCCTAAATAACAATAAAACTGTACATCTTGAATTTACGAAATACATTGTCTTGATCTAGAATATAAACCTACCTAATATACATACATATGCTCGTTTCACGTATGTATTCAAAATAATTTCTACAACAGATTTATACATTCTAAGCTTTTATGCAAACAATATTCCATATTAATATCATACCGAAATAAATGTTAAGTTAAAATTGGGCCCGTTTTATAGTTACTAACCGAAACCGACGTTAAATTAGATGAAAATAAGAGTAGATGTGAGTAGGTATTCTTTGTAAAACAAAGTTAAGTTTCCTTCATCGGTCACATGATGGAGGAAGTCAAAATAAATTCAGTAAAAACAAATGCAATTCTAGAAAAAGATAAATATTTCAATCCTAAATGAGAAAAATATTTTTTACGTATGAAATTACAACTTGGATAGGCATGTCAAAGTTAGGATCACCGTGATGGCTTTTGCAATAATCAGGTCTATAGAGTTTCTAAATATCGTCCTACAAAATTGAAATAATAAAATATGAGCTTTTAGTAGCACCAAATCTTGAAGAAAACGCGTTTTTCAATTTCTTCCCGTTTTTTTGGGTGCCGATTACGAATTTAGACGTAGGAACCCAATTGATAAAAAAAAAATATTTTTAAAAAACTCCCGTACTTTTTGCTTAGGGCACCCATCACCAACGTATCTACATCGCAGTTGTTACGTGTATATGACTGTAATCGGTAAATTTTCAACGAGATTTGACCGTTTACCGTCACATATACGCGTCACAACAGCGATACACAAATATATATTTTTGTAATCGGTATCCAGAATTTTAAAATCTTGAAACCAAAGTAAAAAATTCTGTCACCATAATAATAATTAATCGCAAAATCATGATTGAAAATTACAAAAATTACCGCTACAAATATAATATTATAATAAGTAGGTACCTACCTACCTAAACGCTAATTAACATCTATGTATTTGATTTTGCCGTAAAATTTTGATACGGTTTCGTCGCTCCTAGTATTATGAGTTAGTATAAAGTAGTGTTTAGATTCGGATGATAGATGGACAGGAAATGATAAATTAGGACCGTCAACAGGGAACTGTAACAAGTCTTAGGTAATGATAGTACTTACCTACTAGTAGGTACTAACAATTATTATTATTCCTTGGGATTTAGGTGGATTTTCTTATTTATTTACATATTCATTTGCACTTATATATATTTTATATAAACATTAACATATTATATAAAAAGGGGCGGAAAATACAATATTTCATTAGTTTTTATCCAGAGGATAGGTTTTACAAAAAACTATCGAGGTGCGAAATATATTGCATGCACTACTAAACGAATTGGAAATATTGATTTTGGGTCATATGTACATTATATATTTCATATGTGATATATTTCACTGACGCTGAAGCGAAAGATTGACCATCTTGCCTTTATGTAACAAATTATCAAGATTCACCGCACTTGGTGTACCACACCATTGGGTGCAGTAAAGGGAGAGTAGTAGTACCTAGTAGTAGTAAAGTATCTAGATATATACATAATAATATATATAGTGTTTGCAGTCACCTTTTAAAAAGGGCCTGCTGAAACATTGATCGACGAAATCCACTTATGTGCATAGTTTTGTAAATTTAAATTAAGATGCTTAAGTATAGATAATACCTACATATAGCTGTAAGTCTCCTAAGCATCCGTCGCCCACAATTCGTGTGACCGCGGTGCGACGCCATACTTACACTTAGCGGATTAACTAGATTCCGTCAGTTTAGCCATTTTTATGGCTATTTAAAATTATTTTACAACTAGCTCCAACAAATTATACAACCCAAGATTATAAATGCAAGGACGCTGGCTGTATTGAAAATAAAGTCCATTTTTATCTACATATTTGGTAACAGTGTAGAGCCTCCAGATAGGTGTTTTGAGGTTCGATCGCTGATTTTCGCAATATTTTGTAAGTATCAAAATTAATTTTAAAATAACAACAATCCAATTTTTAAAATTCAAATCGACCGCTAAAAGTAGACAAATCAATTATTTTTTTCTTAAATGCAAATACCCATAATACAGGGTGTAACAGAATTCGATGTACAAGCGAAAAAAATTGGTGAATGTACATTGTATTTAAAGACGATTGTGTAATATGACTTTTTATTCTGAGCTTGAAAAAAAAATTCTCACAAAAGTTTTTATAAGTGTGTCAGATTAAGTAAAATTGCTCAAATTCTTATTAAAACGCGTTTTTTTAATTTGTTTTTTTTTATGGATAGTATTAATTTGACTAAATACATGATATTTAATAACAATTTGCAAAAAAAAATCGAAAAAAAAATCAACTTCGTATTAAATTTTCTCGAAAACTAGGGTCAAATTAAAAAAAAAAATTCTACAAAACCGACACCAAATATAATGTAGATTCACTGGTTTCCCGCTTGTACATCGAGTTTTGTTACACGCTGTATATAAATATGTTTATTAGTTTATTTCATTTTATGTTTTAAGAAGTTACATGAAAATGTAAATCGAAGCCTCAAATTTGATTTTCCATTTTTGCTATGAAATTGATTGACACGTTATATGTTTATTCGTCTTTTAAAACATTAATATTTTTATATAATCCCATCTCTCTCAAACACATTACGATACGCGATACCCGAATACATATTTATAATCTACCATAATATATCACGTTCTTTGCGTATGTGTGAGGCAGGGTTCGTTTCAAGGGGCACTTTTGACAAGTCTAATTGACCCGTTAAACAGTTTTCCCTCTCTAGTGGAGATATCAACCCCTGGCCACCTCACCCTCCCTGGCGATACTTTCTAAACCCCCGTAAGCTATTGGCGCAGGTACCTACTTTACTGTTTTCCACGCCAAAATGAAGGGAATGTAGAATTGAGGACGAGAAAAAGTTTTTCAGTTGGTTTGCCGGAGCACACTGTATTGGCCCTAAAAAGTGAACGGTTGAATTTATTTTAACTTATCAGTCATTCCGGTGGCATTTTATACGTTTCATATTTTATCATACATTTAACAAAATTAGTTTTATGTATTTTTTTAAATATTGTTAACTCAAATCTCTGTATACTATGAACTACTACTACCTTTCTACTTTGTAGCATAGTTATTTCTAACTATTTGAAATTACATATGTAGGTCCTCCAAAAATTTAAATACTGAAGTGCCAACGGGTATCTCACAAGAATGCGAATAGGTATTTATTTTTAATACAAAAAATATGTCAAGAAGTGTGTCATTTGTTTATAAAGTGGATACCTAGGTAGAAATTTGATCAACAAAACCTGCAGAGCAAATGCTTTAAATAACTGAATTAGGGTAATACATATTTTGCTTTTTACAAACACCGTCATGTTATCTGAAAAGGCTTTATTCGGGTTTCACTAATTTGGACAGCGAGGCATTGAAATCCCGCCCATTCTACGCGAGGAGATTAGAGCATCTAGTATGGGCCGCCCAAGGCCGTGGGCGGGCGAGTGGGCGCCGGGCGGGAGGGGGCGGTGGGCGGTCTCACACGAGGGCGGACCGCACAAAGCCTTCGCCACTCGAACACTAGCACTCGCGATTTGTAAAGAAACAAATTGTGATTTATTCGTGTTTTTGTCGATTCTGTGGTGACGTGCTCTTTTGTCTACTGGGAAAGACAATCGCATTTAGCAAATTTTCCAGTCACGAGTTGGAGACGAGCATGATTACTGAAGTCAAGAAGCGATATATGGACTTCAAGCGTGTTCAATGTATTACGAAAATACAATATTAACTACTTACTTACATACTCGTACATAAATACTAATAGAAACAGCTATACATATTTTTATAAGTACAAAATGTTACATGTTGTTACCCGTACACACAAATAATCATACCTACTTTAAAAGGTTCCGAGAAACAATTTACTTCATAAGGAATTATTTTTATCTCAGTAAAGTAAATTTCTAGTTTATCACTTCTTTCGATCATTTTTCACCTAGTTGAATCGACTTGTATTGATTCATTTTTTAGCCCTTTAAATGGGTAGATATATTAAAATATCAAATACAGGGTTATAACAGTCATTAAAATATAAATAAGGATGTATTCTATGGAAAACAAGAAGGTTTTTCTGAGAGATGAAGATACTAGATTTGTCTTATCTTCTACAATACTCTTATCTTTATTTCTTTTTATCTTTCTTATATTTATTTGTATTTTTGCGGTATTTAATAATAACAATAATTTGTAACTCCAGACCTTTATTACAGCACACGGTCACAGGACCGAAATTGAAATAAAATTACTACAAAACGATTATTTTTCAATCACGAGTATTTTGACCGAGCACAATATTAATTTTCGTAATTTGAAGATGATTAATATACCTGAGATAACATTTGAAAACAAGAAATAATAACATAAACGTTCGTTGCGAAATAAATAGGTAAACAATTTAGGTACAATCGATTAAAGTATAATTAGGTAGGTACATCATATCTAAAATGGTACATGAAGGTGGGTATGAACATATAATTATAATTTTTTAAATTTTTTAAAAAGCAAATATAACTTATTTCTATACAAGTAGTATACCTAGACTTCTTTTTAAATATTCAAAAGATCGCTTTTAGAAAAAAAAATATACATCCGGCTGTAAAAAAGTTGCATCAAAATTCACGATACAAAATGTTTCCAGAACCTGCCGTACGTTTTTTCAATGAAATAAAAGTTTTGCAACACATTTTTGACGGAAACATAAAAATAATACGAGTCGTTAAGAGCATACCACACCATGTGACTCGCGGCCGCTCTCCCATACAAACGTATTCCTTGATTTTCCCCCTGGACTTCAACATTAGAGCAATGATTTTTCACACGTTTAAGGTATCGACCAAATGCGTGTTTGTTTTGTCTTATTTTTTTAATCATTTAAATACCTCCTTTAACGAATAAAATAGCCATAAAATAAGACGATGCAAACGCGCATCTAGTCGATATTCTTAAATGTGTTAAGAAAACATAGCTGTAATGTTGAATTTCAGGGATAAAATCGTAGGACTACGTTTGTATGGGAAGCGGCCGCGAGTAACGTGGGTGGTATGCTCTTAAAGTGTGTCACGTTTGGAAATCCTAAATAATTAAGGAACATTGACAAACTGAAACAGTCCTCACTATCAGTTGCTGCAGGCCTGCAGAAACAGAAACACTTCTAGGTACAGTCCACAGGTGAGCCACGCGGAGTCGGGCAGCATCACCTCAGTCATGAGCCACGAGGCAAGGATTCAGGAAAGAGAGGTATTCGATTAACTACCCCGTTTATTATAGGTACTCAATGGTGAATACCTTGACCAAATAAGAACAAGTTAGGATAATCATTATTCATAATAATAATTTATGCTAATTACTGATAATTACGTTTTCGTTTATTTAATACTAAATTAATAAACTATGTTTTAAACAATGTAAATATGAAGTACAGTTATATAGACCTTGTGGTTATTGAAAACGTTTCATGGATGAACTTTTTTTAAATTTTACTACAGTTGGTACAGTACAGTGACGTGGATCTGGTACCTGCAAACTAATTCGATCCGATGCAATGCGATGGGAGAATCCTGTCAGATATCGATCTTATTTAGGAGAAAAAAAAAAAATTCAGTTTTTTTTAATCGAGACCCCTTGTTCCATTTGCAATACATTTATGAAAGTGGAAAAAATTCTTTGATGAAACCCAAAAACATATAAAAAAATATTACACATAAGTAATTGTGTTATTTTTTGGTTCTATATTAGAAATTTATTATGAAATGGTGGATTTTCCGGCATTGCGCGCAGTTTTATCAGGGGTGTGGGCAAACGAGGTTTCAGTCCTACACAATACACCTACTGAAAATGCAATAAAATAATAATAATTACCAACAAACCTTTGATGTCGTCTGCGGACACCTCGTGATTCTCTTTATTGGCTTGAATCTTCTCTATCAAATGCTCCAATCGGCTGCTGTTTCCTTTGAACAGCATGATCATTCTCTATTCTCTGGTGTCTTCAACATTAATCTTGAGGCCAGCTTCGATCTAAGCTAATTATTTAATTATAATAACAACAATCGACGTATCACCACTGAACCCGAGACAAAATGTCAAACAATTGTGCGTGATTTATCTTCGCATTACGCTATGAACAGTTTCGGATCAACAAAAAAAAATTAAAAAATGGTTTTACTCAATAATTTTAATAGTTTTCCAGGCTAAGATAAATTTGAAATGCCATAGAAAATTGTTCATATTTTGCTCTGCAATGATGGGTATCATATGAGTATTAGGTAAGTACTTATTTGATTTTTAAATCTGACAAGTTTATCGCCTATTTTAAATGAGGGGTGAGTTCTTATTTTAATTTTACTCAAGATAATGTGCGTAAGCAGCTGTCCTTGTCTCGGCCATGTGACGACTCCTCGTGATCAGGTGTTGACCTCCTTGCGAGGGAGACGGTATGATAATATCCTGACTGGTGTTAGCGCAGTGTCCGCCGTGACGGAGTTAAACCGATCATTATAATTTTCGCGCGATTTTTCGACTTTGTTTTTGACAGGTGCTCGAGTCAAATTCGTGTCACGGTTCGGGTACCGGCCGCGCATCATTTAGAGCGAAAAAACGCCAAAAAATATTTATTCAATTAATGACATGTAATGAAGCAATATTGTTCTTCAAATCACGGGAAAGTTATTTTAGAAATCGTCAAAAAATACACATTTTCCTAACAAATTAAGGAATAATCACCCACAACTACTAATATAGTAAGAAACAAATTATATAATAAAGTTAATTTTTTTTTATTTTTTTCAAATTTTAAATTCGAAGTTATGTTCGATTCGCTTAAAAGTTTTTGAATATCGCGGCGAATTAGAATTCAAACGACCCAATCGCCGTCCGTCCAGCGTGCGAGGCGCGCAGTCACTGTTGGGTCCCTTTGCTCTGTGGGCCTCCCGAGTGGGACCGCGGGGCGGGGCGGGTGGGGGGGGGGGGGCGGAGAGGTGCTAACAGGCTCTATAGTTCCCCCCTCCCACCTCCGCTCCACCCCGTCGCAGTACCTACACGGAGACCCCGTTTTGAAGTAAAGGGTAACTGAAAGGATTCAATTTAAAGGTAGAATTAATTTTAATACCCATGCAATGAAACTCTCTACTCTGTTCGTACATCCGGTGGGGTGATCAAAAGTTGTACAACCGCAGAATTAGTACGTAGGTAATATCTTTCAGATCTTATATTTAGAAGATTGATGTTAGTAATGAAAATAATATACATGCCACTGTGGTTAGGTTGTAAACCTCTCACGAAAAAACTATTCTACCAAAAATCGTATTTTGTCGCCTCGTAGTATAGTGGTTAGCTCGTTGGAACACCATAAAGGAAATCCTGAGTTTGGATCCGGTGGAATTGGTATGAAATATTTGAATGTAGGTTTAAACTATAATATATTCATAAACCTACCTTCTTACGAGTATTATAGGTAGGTAAGCTAGACTGGCGCTGTGTAAACTAATCATATAATTGCCTTCGTGTAATAAATAATCATTTAGTAATAACTATTTAATAATACATATCATTAGCTGACGATCAGCCCAGAAAATGGACACTGTAATGTGGTCCGATACATCGACAACACAAAGCCTAAAAACACGGCATAATAACCAAAAAAAGCATTATCTGTATCCTAAAGACCGTGAAAATTTTCGGACTTTGATTACTTACTAGTAAGTAGGTACTTTGAGTACTTTGTATATCAATTCAGTGCCATAAGTACCATAAAGTGCGAATAATAATAAGAGACGTGAGAGAGTGCCTAGCACTAATGAGGTATTATTGACAATATTGTCTTAAAATTATAATATTGTCTATGAATTACTTTTATTATCGATTTTTATCGATATGAAAGTAAAAATGGTTAAGTATTAGCTAAGTTCAGAGTAGGTACATATATTATAAGCAATTTTTTTTTAATTTTAAATTTTATGCTGAGATCAAAATTTATCTTAAAAAATATTTAGGTTGAAATTGACTTTCAGCCTTTAAATATAAATGTATTTAATTTAATCCCATATTTAGCTTTCAAGATTTTCAGGATTCATTATGTAATCATTTCAAAATGAATAATTTCCTATGAAAAAATGCTTATCGTTCTCTATTACTTGAATAGTACTTAGTCAAAGATTGTTGGCTACCTACCCTATGTAAAATATTTATTGCCATTTTTCTAAAACATTCAGCCCTCAATTCAGTTTTCAACTTTCCGCCGCGCTGAAATATTGAAAAGGGATCGCGCTGTCCGCCATTGTCGTTCTATTTTTCGGTTCTAGGAAATGTCCTGTAATAGAGTTTCCGGCTTCCGGCTTCATCCTGTCGGGCGGTCGCGTGTCCTGACAGGCCCAGCCCTGGTGCAGCGGTGTGAACTGTGTCAGACTGCATCGCAAATTGCATGTATTTATGCAGAGTTGAATATCGTAAAGAATGAACGCTATTGATCCGGTGAAGCCTGAACCGCGATGCACATTTCGGCCGAATTTTAAATTGAAATAAAAAGCTAATATAATACGGTAATCTATAATTAGATAATATAAATTAATTGTGTATCTACCTAGTAAAGGGACACCATTCCTGCTTTTATTTAGCGATTTTAATACGTAGTACCTACCTACCTACCTGTACAAGATAAATGTTTTTTGAACGGAAGTTTTGATTTAGGTTCTCTGCGGAACTTTCAACGAAAATAAGTTTCCACCCGGAATTTATTTATCTTTTTATTTCCTATTTATTTTTAAAAATCTAATGGATCCATAATATGATAATAAGCAGGGAAAAAATGTGTTATGAACGAGCCATTTACTACGGAACGAACTGGACAATATTTATATGTAGATATGAATGTGCATTAATATGATATAAATTCATTAAAAAAATCAATAAAATTCACACCTATTCATAAAATCCCTGCCTAACATTTCCCTTATCCGCACCTAATGGTGCATAGGGCATAGGCATGTATGTAGCTACATGAATACATAGGGCATAGGGTAGTTTTGCCAAGTGCAGCGAATCTTGATAAGTTAGATTAATTTACCTAAGTTTCGCATAAAAATGTGATTTTAAAAATAAAAATTAAGGGTTTTAGTAGGTACCTATCTAATGTTAATTGCATTACTAATAACACATATAGCTTTATAGATTTAAATAATATAAAGAAAATAAATAATTTAAACTAACTAACTAACTAACTAACCATCAAGCCATTTCCCCGTAGGGGTAGGCCGAGAGGATAGAACGCCATACCACTCTGTCCTGACAGACTTCCTTTGCTTCCTCTACATTCATACATCTTCTCATGCACATTAGGGGGGGGGGGGGGCGCCGGTTATTCCGACTTTTTCACATGTCCACTTTCAAGTACTCGACGCACTTGGTCATGCCATGTCTTTCTCGGCCTTCCGCGGCTTCTACGTCCAGGCACACTTGCATTTAAACTTCTTTTAGTCGTTCTTTCTTCACTCGTTCGCTCCACATGACCAAACCATCGTAAAAGCCCTTTTCTTATTTGGTCGATAATGCTTATCTCAGCTTTGCACTCTGCTCTTATTTCGACATTTGTACACCTAACGTACATAGTCTTACCACACATTCGCCTGAGAGATCGCATTTCAACAGCATTCAGTCTACTTAAATAATAATTATTTAAATATAAAATAATGATTATCCTATCAGGATATATCTGTATACTTAGGTATTATAACTCAATTCTTCTATGCACTGCTCATTCAGGAAATTGGGCATTTTGCATTATGACCCCAAAATTGGTACCCATATCGATTTACATCACAGCCGAATCACAACAAAAGTATACATAACAAGTACCTACACTATGGCCTAACTATTACTTTTTTTAAATTTATTTATTATGGTAATTTTACAAAGGAACACAAAGATAAACATTAATTTATTAGTTACAATTACATGCATAATATGTACTAACTTAGAATGTATACCTACTCTCAATAATGATAGAATTGCACATCATTTATTCAAGATATAGCAACTATGACCTAAAAATTAAAAAATATATATATATATATTATTTTTTTCTTCCCTTCTGACGCCACCCACAGTAAGCCACGGCGCAACGCACGTGGGTGCGAGGGAGAGGCGGAACGGCCAGGTAGCGGCCGTGCGACAGGGACGGAAGCGGTGGGCGCGGGAGAGGCGCCCATTGGTCGGTGGGCGTGCCTAGGGACGGCGGTTGGACGGTAGAACTCCCACTCAAATAGATACGAAGCCTATTCTGATATTTATTTCGTTAATTTTGACTATAAAATCATTTAAATATATAAAATCATCTATTTATATATTTGTACAATATACCAATCACGTGTAAATAAAGGTTCAACAATATTATCTTACAACTTCCAACTTACCTTAGGTATAATAAATACCAGATACTTACCCATAAAAAAATTTATAATTTAAAGATCGAATTTTGATAGTTTTCAAAGTGATTTTTCACTTATTATTGCACTACATTAACCTAATTTTTTTATTTATCTGAGAAGCCTAGTTATTCAAAAATATTTTGTAGGTAACAGCTTACGGCAATATTGAGGTAAAGCTTCTTAAAAACATTAAAAGGTGCTGGGACATCCTTTAAATCCAAATGTATACCTACTTTCTTTTGGATCGGCCGGCTTACTCCACTGCTAAAATTTTCTTTTAACAAAATGATGAGCCCAATTTTGATAAGAATCTTTACACATATCTATCTACCTAAGTGTATTAAATTTAACGTAAGCATGTATAATAACTTGTAATGCTATGTAGGTAATCCCTACGTACATATTATATAATTAAGCATATTTTTGTTACCGATGCGTATTATGTCCCTTATTTGAGTAGATTACCAAAATATTTACATAGGTTAGTTGGAAGGCAATTAATACCTATCTATTATTAAAATAGACATCCCATTATTGTTTATGGATATGTCCCACAAACATTCCCGCTGTCCCACTACCAGTTTTGGGGGTAGCAGCCCCAGAACATTCTTCCTCAGTTTAAGTTCCGATATTGAATATTTCCCCGAGGCGAAGGGGGTTGCGACAACACGAGGCACAGAGCAGATACTTTAGCAAGATCTTAGAACATTCCCAGACCTACATTATTACCTACTGGATGAGATGAGTGGTTGTGTTGCGAAATTCCTTAGTACCTATCCAAGGGTCTACAAATACGGAAAGCGAAAAAGTTACTTATCAATTTTGAAGTCAGTTCGTGATGTAGTTAGCGCGTTGGCTACCATGCATAGGGTCACGGGTTCGATTAACGCAGGGACACAACATGAAATATTTTTTTACATGTGGTTTAATATAAATACTTCATGTGTGATAACTTGGTCTGGCACTGAATCGTAAGACTGATCACCTTGTCTCAAAGCTGCACCCAAGGCCAGCGCTAGAAATTCAGGTGTTTCAAATTACTATTCAGGAATTATTAATAGCTATAAAACTTTACCAAAATTATCACATATCTATCGGTATGTAGGTAATTCAAACTATTTTCTTTATATTAGGGAAATATTGTAATCGATTATTTTTTTAAAAAAGAACGCTCCCTCGCCTTCTTTTTGTAATTTTTTTCAATAACCAGGATAAGTAAAGGTGGCAAAAAAATAAAAAGAATAAGTAGTCAATTAAAAAGCAAACAAATTCTAGCGAATTAGGGAGTCAGTGTTTATTTTATAATCTTACTTTTCCGTAAAAAAATTAAAACCTTATTTTGCGGCTACATTTAGCTATCTTGATCCTACGCCACGCTATTCACCATTATTTAACGGTTTCGTGTACGTGGATAATAGAAAACAACAAAAATTTGAGTTGTAATATCAAAACATTATTGATTACGTGCACTTTGCAGAGAATTTATTTATTTTAAAAAACGATGTAAATTTGTTATAGATAAAAAACATTAAAGTTATACTGTGACGAAATAGCACCGTGCGTCGTCCAATTCACCACCGCCATCAGACATCAGACTGCAGTCAACAGATACAAGAAGCAGTCTAGTCAGCTGTATCGGCCATCACACTACAAGCCAGCTCCGTGCTAATTACCTACCAACAGCATTATTCTCTCGGCGTCATGTTGCCTTTGCCGCCATGGTTCACTACAGCGCGCAGCGCTGTGGGAAACTTTCGCACTTTTTACTGTGAAAATGGGCGACATTTGCATTAAAAATTGATGTTTTTGTAGATTTGTTGGCTGCAAAAAAGTTTTGATCGTCACATTTATCGCAGTTTCCGGACATTTAGAAGTAGGTACCTATGTGCATTTTATCTCTACGTATTTTTTTAATGAAAAAATTATTCGATCAATTTAAAATGCTAATATTAATAATATAAGGTTACTATTAACTTAACTAACTAACATAACTAACTAACTAACCATCACGCTATTTCTCTGAAGGGGTAGGCAGAGAGGAAATAACGCCACACACTCTGTCACTGGCATACTTCTCTTGCTTCCTCCACATTCATACATCTTCTCATGCACGCATGTCGATTATTCCGACTTCTTACATGCCCACTTTCAAGCACTTGTTTTTACGTGATCATGCCATGTCTTTCTCGGCCTTCCTCGACTTCTACATCCTGGCACAGTCGCATCATATCTTTTTTTGCCGTTCTTTCATCATCAATTTGCTCTACATGACTGAACCAACGTAAAAGACCTTTCTTAGTTTTGTCGATAATGCTTACTCAGCCTTGCATTCTGCTCTAATTTCAACATTAGTGCACCTATCATAACATAGTTTTACCACACACTTTCGCCTGAGAGATCGCATTTCAACTGCATTCTATCTACTTTCATCCTTATTTTTCCAACTCCATGCTTCGCTTCCATACATAAGGGTTGGTACCAGAACTCCATTATGCACTGCCAATTTAGCCTCTTTTGATAAGCACTTATTGGATACTACCGACATTAAGGCACCATTAATTCTGTTACTACTATCTAATATATTCTGTAGTTAAGTACTATTACTACTAGCGCAGTGTATCATGTGTTTCATGAAGGCAAAATTATCAGCCTACGTTCCATGGCTTGTCCAAAGAACATACCATGATACATACGTCATATTTTTACAAAATTTAATATACCTCCTTTTAAAGTTTATATTAAAATAAGGTCTGTAATTTTTAAACGGGTGTAGGTACTTACTTCATTTGATTTGTAATCGCTTCCCATATTATCGTTACTACACCGAGGGGACTTAGGACTAGGATAATCTCGGATATAAGTATTTAGTAATTTTGATGTGCTGTGGGTATTAAGTAATGATAAGTCAATGCCGATTTCTTATTACTATTGTGGCGAAAGAAATACGTCACGCGTGCGACGCGGGACGAAGCAAAATCTACCGAACGAACGCTGCCGAACGCTACCGAACAACGACGAGAAACCATAACAGAGCCAGAGAAACTCTGGAAACGAAATATGGATTATCTAGGCGTTTACAGGACTTATGATTTATGACCTGTCATCGGCTGGGTTAACTGGCCACTTGATGTATTACAACATTCCCCATTCCGCCCTTCATTTGATAACCATACATGACAAATTTTAAAAAATACATATGTATAAACCAAACGCCTAGATGATCCACATTTCGTTTCCAGAGTTTCTCTGGCTCTGTTGGGATATCAATAATATTTTATATGCACCCAGCATTAAATTTAATATTTCATATTGAAACCCGTCGTGAATCGATACCGCGACCTCATACATCGTAGCCTAATGCGTTATCCACTTCACTACACCACAAGGTGGACGAAATTTATTTTATTTGACTTTATTTTATTTTATTTAAAAACTTGTTAGTATTACAAAATATAAGAAAATATAAATACTCATTTCCCAAAAGTAAAATTTCACCGATAATCATTTTCACGTAAACAATTCGACTACTTTACCTTTACCCATAAGTCCTTACCAGATGGGATTAAATAAATTTATTTCTTAGGATTAATTTACCTAAGCCGGGTTCATACATTTCCCGATTGTAAAGTGTACCCCGGGTTCACAGTTAACTCCCCCAATCCATAAGCCCCCCGAAATAAATACCCCGTGTAATAAACGTCACTTACGTATTTATAGATATAATTTTTAGGTTCCCACAAGACCAATTTTCTTTCAAAATAATATTGGTCAAACACCTAATGAGCTTTCCCTAACATAAATTATTTTTACCCCTGAAAATTGTGAGGTAACCTACCCATATTTAAGTAGCGATTAAATGATTTAAGAATTACTGAGCAGATAATAAGGAGGCATTGGTAGTTTAATTCTAACATAAACAATCCTGTGAATAAAATACGACATTCACCATTGTGTGATTTTTATCCAATATTATTGTGAACAGAAATAAAAGTAAGCAACATTTTAAGTGTGTCCAAATACTTGTAGACCAAAACTGGATTTCACACGTGGATGACAGGTCATAACCCCTGCAAACGCCTAGATAATCATATTCCCTTCCAAACTTCTCGTCTCTGTTGAGATGTCAAATTGTAAGAAATTAGAGTATTCTCGAAACTTTTTCAAGATATTTTGGTGATCGATATCTAAAACCTGTGAAAAAAACTTTTGGTTGTCTGTAAAGTCGGTTTACGGACGATAATTTTACGTGATAACGTCATAAGAAAACATTAATGAAAAATAGCATACTTTTATGAATTGAATTGAATTATCATTATTTTGTATAATAAAAAGCAGGAGTTAATTGAAAATTACAATTTTTTCCATAAATTATCATTTTTTTGCACTCGTTAATTTCACTTTCACTTTGTAGCTTGTGTGCTGCTGCTGTCTCCCTTCTACTCGGACACATCGGCCGATGGAGTGGAAGAGTGATAGATGCGTCACAAACCGAACGCTAAGGCCGATCGTGCCTCTCTATCGCTTGTTCCGTACTCTCGCTTGCACACTCGGCTCAGGCGGAACGTGACAATGAGTCATGCTTTTTCGTGTGCGCAGCCGGCGTTCATCGATTTATTAGACGTTATCACGTCAAAATCATTGCTCTAACGCTTAATTATATGTAGAGAGAAAATCGTGGACTAAGATGACCACGCATCCTCCTAGCGCCGCACACACTACTTAAAAGTTAGCACATTCATTATGAAATGAAATGAAATACTCCGGAAAACGACCAGCGGGTTTTTTTCGAATATCATAGGGGGTTTAAGAGGGTACGCTACCACGTGACCTCGGCCGCTTGTCCGTACAATCGTAGTTCTCGATTTTCTTATTATTTTTTAACAAGTCCTAGCTTTTTATAACAAGCGCGTTTTCATCGTGTTTTTTGATTGGTAATAAATCAATTGACTTCAAATATTTATTCACCATATTGAATCTTTGTTTTAAGTGCATTCACACAAACATAAACATTGCAATACTGTGCAGCTTCCATGGTAATTTATAGTTTTCTGGTAGTCGCACGTTAGTAGGCAATAATGGCCTCCGAAACAGGGCTTGATCATTGTTCCCTCGGTCTACATAAAGTGGGTAGTTAATTATGTTCCTAACCCCCGATTTCCGGCATTATATGACATCGAGTAGGTACTGATTTTGTATTTGGTACAATAAGGGAATATTTAGCACCCTAGTGATAAATAGGATAAATGGTAGTATAACTCTCAGACAAGTCCAGATAGTTTCTACTTATTAAGGTATGTAGGTAATTGCTTAAAATTAATATTTTACAGACACTCTTCAAACTTATTATGACGGATCGCATTTCGGAGTAGGCACGTTTTAGATATTGAGAAATTAATATCAGTGATATGGAAAGTATGTAGGCTATAAAGTTGGTTTAAGCCACGGACCATTCGTTTATTCATTAATTCATTTATTGTTTTTTTTTTTGTATTTTTATGTATTATTATTATTATCGTTCAAAAAAATTTATGAAATGAGGGTTTTTTTTTAAAATAAAATTTGTAAAAATTACTTTTTGGGAGAGTAAACATTCATTGTATCAAAATTGTTGGTAAATGAAACTACGGTAAATCTCGACTTTCATTAATGTTCCAATGAGAGGTAGATAGTAATGATTCAGACTTCTGAAAAACGTATAATTATTAAGGCACTTTATGCAGTGAATTTTTCGTTAAAATATTGGCAAAGATTAAATAATGTCATTGAATGTTGACCCACATGAATGACCATCATGTGTCCAACCTGGCCCCGGTTTGGGGTGCATTGTGCCCTGTGCCCCCTGTGGGGGGCTAATGGACAGGAGACTCCATTGTACCCCCCGGGGGTACATACGCCAGCTCCCTTCCCTGGGTGGGCTGGGCCTGCGTCGGAAATATAAACGCTGTTACCCAAGTTTTTCAACACTAACTAGACTATTGACCAAATAAATACAAAAAACTAACTAACCATCACGCCATTTCTCCGAAGGTGTAGGCAGAGAAGATTGAATGCCACACCACTCTGTCCTGTCACACTTCCCTGGCTTCCTCCACATTCATACATCTTCTCGTGCACGCACATCGATGGATCCGACTTTTCACATGACCACTTTAGTATTTGTTGTACTTCTACATCCAGACACACTGGAATAGTAAATCCTGTCAGGCGTTCTTTCATCATTAATTCGCTCCACATGACCGAGCCATCGTAAATAACCATTTTCTAAATACAAATGAAAACTTTAAAAAATAAACGAGTTCCGTTAAATCTGTATACTAAAACATATATTTTTTTCTATAATAATTCAATGAATGAAATATTTAAAGTCAAATATTTATTGACATAAACAAGTTTTTAGATAACCCAGAAAACTTTCAAAAGCTGATTTTTCGTAAGGCACAATTTATTAAAATACTTATAACTAAAAAACATAAATATTGTGTAAAATCTACCTGTTTTAGGTTACTGCGTTTATACTAGGGATGTATTGTATGTAGGCACCAACGCGATTATCACAAACCAAAGAAAATAAACAAACAAAAAAAAAACAAAATGTAACTCTATTGTTTGGTAGTATCGACGAAATAACAAAATACTTAATTCACCTGACATGTTTTTTATCGAGTGTTGTGGTTAAGTAATTTGTCGGATTATGTTTGAGATCCGATATCTCCTCATTTGAAAAGGTTTATATAGCCATATAGCCAGAACCTAAAGGGTGAGTTGCGTTTTTTAAACTGTTTTTTGTTATTTATTATTATTCCTAACCACTTCCAGCATCCGTTTGTCAGGGTGATTATTTTGTTAAATTCCTTTATTCCATTAGCTATACATTTCTACCTAGAAAGATAGACATACGTCCTACTTAAGTAAAACACGTATGCGCATGAACAATTTTCTACTTAGAATACTGACATTGAAGTTTTTTTTACCGGAAAAAATTAATGTTCAATATAACAGGAATACAATATAATTAGTTATAAGTGTAGTGTTTTTTTGCGTGTTGCGTTTATTTAAAATAATAATATATAACTAGTAACATGATAAACTGCAAAATAAATTTATTTACAAGTACCTACTTACAATGTAATATATCACTCTTATTGTTTAATAATAATTTGTAAGTAATAAAATAAAATCGTGTTTTCTTAATAATTGTAGAAAAAAACCTACCTGGATACTGGACACACACATAAGAATACTGCTACTACTACTACTTTCCCTAATCCGCACGCAATGGTGCATAGGGCACTACATTGGTACACCAAGTGCAGTGTATCTTGATCATTTTATTACATGAAGGTAAGATGATCAGTCTTACGTTTCAGAACCAGTTCAAGGTATCACGCATTCAAAAATTTATGTGGCCATAAATCTTCTAAATTACCTCACAAAAGCTCAGAATGCTCGTTTGTTGTGTTTTGAGTCGAACAAGTCACTGAGAAGGATAATAGGCATTACTAGGGTTTGACTTCATGACCAACGTTGAAGTTCGGGAACGGACGCAGCAACCCCCAATAACTGGAAGCGTGAAGTCGCGGCGGTGGACTTGGCTTGGGCATGTACACCGGCTGCCTCGGGAGAGCCACAAACCGAGCTGTCTCTTCTTTATGCCTGCAGGATCCCGCCGTTCTGGTAGACCATCGATGACCATCTTCCGGATGTACTCGGCTGAGCTGATGGATGCGGGCCTAACGTGGGAGGAGGCGAGAGAGCTGGCTGGCGATAGGGTCTGTTGGAGGGATTTAGTGATGTCTAGTACATAGAAGCACAATGCAGGAGTTACACTTTACAGTGGAAATTCTAATTTAGAAGATTTATAGCGACATCAATTTTTTTATGTGTGATACCTTGAAATAGTGTCTGCCAGATAGGATGATAGGATGATGGTGTGAGATGCACACATGCGTTCTGTCCCCTCCCCTCTTTTCCCTAACCCCCCCTCTATTGAGACCCTGACCGCGGGTGCACGGGTGGATGTCTGGGATGGGAGGCCTGGCGAGGCGGGATACCGGTCTCCACACGGGTGGTTGTAATTACTAATAAATAATGATCGGGGTAGAAACTAACATCCCTACCACTGTTAATTTGGGCCGACTCTGGTTGGTTTGGGTGATGGAAACAATGACAATTATAATACATGAGCTGAGACGGTGGTAGGGGTACAATGAAAGCATTTGTTCACGTACATAATCGTAAATTCATCCGTATGTTTATCACACTAACAATCTTAAAATCGCGGTTTAGCTTGTTGAAAAATCGGTAGAGTTGGCTGGACTGAAAAAAGACACAATAGTCTTTAAAGCAGTCTAGGGAAAGGGTGGGGCTTTCATTGTTCAGCACATTGAAGTGAACGTGGTGAAAGAAGAAGAAGAAAGTGTACAGTGTGGAGGGTGTATTTTCGTTGTTGTGTTGGTTTATTCAGGAAAATCAGCATTACCGGAGCAGTTGAAATCTGTGACTTTTTTAGGATCCTCTCTCGGAAGAGAATAGAAGTAAAGGGAAGGAGAGGGCGCAAATCCCGCTGTCACGACTTATCCCATTCAATATTAATCGCGTCAGTCTTCCGGACTTACTTAACCCCTTTCTCCCCATATTTCAGTACAAATATAAAAATATAATCATCAAAATTCATTTAAAAAAATGGTTTATAATCCAAAATAATCCTGAACAAAAATGTGTAGGTATACTGTTTACTTTTGAACCACCTTTTTACTATGTATTAATGAAAACCCAAATAGACGATTATCACCCGTAAATTTTACCTATGTCAAAGAATTTTTAAAAATACAAGTATTGTGTGTCTAGTTATTTAATGCATTATAATATTGTGATGGGTGGTTGGGGAGATGACATGTAACAACTAACAAGAAAGATGCAAATTTTATCTGATTTTGAATTGAAAAATTGAAAAAGAAGTCTTCATTTTATAAATGCGTTTTATCGAATTTTCGGAACATTTTAATTGTTAACTTTTAAATATTAGATAACTCAAGAGGAGATGCGCTCCGTGTTGTGCTCATAAAAACGTCCTTAAAATGCTTAATCATCCCCAAAAACTACATACAAAAATAAACATGGTGTCATGTAAATGTTGGCCTCGCAGACAAAGGGTTAAACCAACAACCGTCAGACTTAAGTAAAAAGGGTTAAACAAGGAACGGTGCCAGACCTCACCCCCGCCCCAACCCTCACCCTTACCCTTTCTATCTCCACCTCCGCTTGACTGACATAACATGTTGAATTTTTTATTCGCCCGGATCAGACAATGCGATAAATGAGTTGCGACGTGTGAAAATAATTTTGTTAATAATACTAATGCATACATAATATATTTTTGCAGTTCACATTATTATGTTTAAATTAATTATTACTTATGTAAGTAGATATTCAATATTAAAAAATAGATGAGAAGTTTTGTTAAATTATAATATGCAGGGTTCTAGATTAAGCCATTAATTGCCATTTTTTTGGGGTTAAAAACCTAATATTTGGCTTGGATAAAAATAATAAAGTAAATTTGGTACCACTACTGATAATAGTTAACTAACTAACTAACCATCACGCCATTTCCCCGAAGGGGTAGGCAGAGAGGATAGAACGCCACACCACTCTGTCCTGGCATACTTCTCTTGCTTCCTCCACATTCATACATCTTCTCATCATAGTTTAAGTAAAATAATGTATTATAAATTAATTGGTCTGCTAATATAAAAAACTTTAAAAATCCGACTCACACAATGGATTTGAAAAACAGCATTCAATTCACAAAAGATATAATAGTAAATTAATTCGGTGGCAGAATTTCATGGGAAGGTGTTGAATCGTAAATTTGGACTGCCTCGATAAACATTCAATTTACATTGTCTTCTGCCACTGCCAAACGGATCCAAGTTAATTGATCAGCGTGAGAAACACAGTTCACCCATGGTAAAATTACTTAAGCCGAAATTCTCACAAAATGCGGAGTTAATCGACGGGTCAGCATTTAGTAACCACTCGTGATATTGTACAGAAAAACGTTAATTTCTACTCTGCGCATCACGTACAGGCTGTGGTCTGTTAGCGGCTGTATTCAAAAGAGTATTATAAAATAAGTGTTGATATTCCATTGATTCGCTCCATTTTTGCAAAAAAAAAAGTAACTTTATTGGCCCCAACTTTGCTGTTGTTTGCAACTGTGATACAATAAATACGTATTCAGTAACGAAATTTTTCATACGTCATCATGCTCAATAGGATAATAATTCACGACAAACAAATTCCTAAAATTTGTAAATTTCAAAATAGGTATTCCTAAAGACCAAATTAATTATGATTATTTGCTGTGTCTATTAAAATTAACAAAATTAAACGAAAGACGAATTGCCTCAGATATTATAACGTTGTATAAAATCATCAAACCAATTTTTGACAGCCCTGAATTGCTAAAACTGATATCATTCTATGTACCGCCACGGCCTAGTAGAACATCTACCTTATTTTATTGTCCAAATGCTCGGACGGTAGCTCATTTTAACACTCCCATATTTAGAATCCAAAATACTTGTAATGAATATGCCACCAATATATAGATTTTTATAATATATCGCTAGAACAATGTAAATTGGCAATAACAAATTTACTCCTAGCCCATAGAACGTCATGTTTTGGATGAAAAAAGATATTATGTTTATTTATGTTATTGTTTATTTTCAATATGTTTAATGTTTTACATTTTTATAGGATTTGGAAAAACCAAAATGTTTATTGTAAGTGGTTTTACAGATAACATTTTATTTTTATTTATTTTTTATATAACATTCTTATAACATTTTTTTATGTAAGTAGTTTATAACAACTTGTTAAATTGATGTGTCGCAATTGATGTGTTTTTTAGGTATTACCGTATATATCAAAATAAATAAATACAGGTAACACATAATAATATCTAAACATTTTCACCAACATACTAATCAGCCTAACAGAATGGGATAAATATTAGTCAAAGGGAGTGGATGTCGTGTATATGGGTAATTTTCTCACAAAAAAACCTTTCTGAATGGGTTATTCTGTCAAGTAACTTACCTGCACAGTTACGATTTGGGCGTATGTACAATATGTACATGTACATATATGAATGAGATATTTTCTGAGCCTTCTGAGGCTGTAGGGCACTATCGGAATAAATGATGTTAAACGTTCTTTTGAATTATTTTTAAATATTTTGATGAATCGCGACGAACGTTGTATGGACTTCATTTTCAAATCGTTAGCGTTAGCACGTGATATAGCACGTTATCAAACGTCGATAGAATCTTGTGATTCTGTTGTGCTTTTGGATTGCATATCAAAATGATGCGTTGCATGGGCGAAGTAAATTTGTCGGGGCAAGGCGTGTTTTTGTTGAATTCGGGTGAAATGAAATACCACTCCACAGTACCTACCCGGGGACTCCTTTCCCTAACATACCCCATACGTTCCCCTCCTCAAACACCTCGTTCTATTGTAATGGACTTTAACTGATGACTCACTTACAAAAAGTTTTAAGTTGAAGTATGTATTATAATTTTAATCGAAAAGTAAAGATTAATTCAATAAATTTATTATATTAAAGCAGAATAAAGTCTAGTAAAGTATGATCAGTTTTACGCTTCAGCGCCAGGCCAAGGTACCGCGTGTTATGAAATATTTTTACGTGAAAATCGCATTTAAGAAAATTGACATTGAATCCCATTTGGAATTGAACTGCTTCAGTCTTCCAAAATTCCCATCAACGATCCCTCATCGCCTTTCTGTTCCCAAAATTCCTCACATATCGCCGATTGGTCGAGCACGGTGACTTTAGCCACAAATGTTGTGGGTGACAATCCGAGGTACGCGACGTGAAATCGCGATTAGCTCTGCCCACACTTTAAACCACACTTTTTGTTCCTTCCTCGGGATAGAGGACTTCATTTAGCCTTAATAGTTGACACTTTGTCGTGAGTGCATTATTCATCATGTTGAAATAATTATTTTCTCGTCTGTAGACACAAGATAGAAAATGTGAGCATTAAATTCAAAACTTCAATTATATAATATACGTTCCATGATGATGATGATGATGTTCAATGATGGCACCCAAAATACATACATCAACAACATTTTTAGTGTGTCCAAATACTTGTAGACATCTTCAGGCGTTTCCTAGTAGGTGATTATAATTCGGTAAGAATCTCACTTGCAATCATAAAGGTTTCTGCTAAATGCTTAAGCAATTTTCTCAAATGGATGGACAGAGAGTTCACATGTGAATCGTCGCGCCATTTTACTGTATATTGGCAGATATGGATATCAAATACTAGGTGAAATGGGGAATGTTGTAATACATCAAGTGGCCACTTTAACCAGCCAATGACAGGTCATAAGCCCTGTAAACGCCTAGATATCCATATTCCTTCCCAGTTTTTTCGTCTCTGTTGAGATGTCAAATTGTACATACATCAAGATCATTCCCTGTCACCCGGCGAAGGCGTTTCGGTTGACTGGGACATACACCACGTAAGCCTCCCGAGAGCCTTAACCATGCTTGCCTATTTTACAAGGCATCAGCTGTATGCAGTCGGCAGTTTGCGTCAGAGCTGCGGGACGTGAACTTGACTTGGGATGATGCACGGAAACTGGCAGCCGATCGCTTGGCTTGGCAGCAGTTTGTGGAATCCATATGCTCCACATAGGAAGCGGATGTAATGATGATGATGATGATGTTCAATGATGGCACCCAAAATATATAGAGCGGAAAAAAGGTAAAATTAAAGAACAAACAACCGTTATCTACATTTCACTTGAGTTCTTCAGAGAATTTCTAATATTCTATGGACAGCTTGTTTTGCGTAGCAGTGAAAATGTTTGATTCTGAAGCTAAATTACCGATTAATTTATTCAGAGGGATTTGTTGGTAACATTCAGGAAAACATTAACACTGTTAGGAAAGTTGTCGGGTGATGGGTGGAATAAGTATCTACGTATCTAAATACTGGTATGCTGGAGATCTATGCTGGTATCAGTTTGATTAATTCGAAGAAAAATTGTATCGTTTCATTACTATCACTGAAAAATTTCGACCAGTTTGCTAATAACATATAATCTAAGGTAGGTATATATTTATGTACTATCTTAAATCTTATACCCATCTTAATTATTATAAACCGACTTCGCTAACATAACCTTTGCTCATTTTAATAATCCGTTTAATAAAAAACAAAGTTTTCTGCGGTTTAACCGTTATTTTCTAAATTATCTTCAATTTGTTTATTTTAGCAGAGTTCTAGAATCTTCCAACACCCGGATATTTTATTGAAAACTCTTTACTCTGTATTAATGTAACTTAAGTATGCAAATATGCTGATAGAATAGCCCGGACTATTATTAGAGAGATACTTTGCCTCTGAAAGCTTTGCTGCCTTTGCTGTTTTTGTCTCGTTAGTTGATCGATACGGGCTGACATTGCCTCACCAATAATAAAACGTTTGATTCTGTGAAATTCAATGTTTTTTTCTAAAACCTGGGAGTTTCATCAATGGGTGATATAATCATTCTTTATATAATGGGGTGTAAAAAAATTAAACTTAAATTAAAATCTCGTTTATCATAATCAGAATTAAATTTAGCCGTGATGTGGATTATGTTACATTATTATATATATACATAGTCTCTTTATACCCCTCTGGTTACATACTTACCATACAGAAAAAAAAGTCGTATATATGGCGAGCCTCCTATAACACTTTAATAAAATATCTAAAAACATTGGAATATAGATTTATTTGAGAATAACCATGGTGATGTGCGGGGGGGGCGGCGTTATGCTTTTCGAGTGTTGAAATCACCTTTGTTGATCACATTTTTGTTGAGTTAGCATTTTTTTTTTCTTTTTCTAACTTTTAACTCACTTTTATGTACTCCCTAATATAATTTATTTGTTTAGTAATCTTACGATGAGAATTATTTTTCTTTCTTTTTTTACCTATTTTTGTTTACTACTACTGTGAAAGCCTCTAATTGGTCTACTCTGTTTTCTTTTAATGTTTATTATAATGATTATTTGACTGTTGGGTTTCCTATAAATAAATAATTAACGGAATAAGTAACACAGTGAAATAATGCCACACAGTTCCAGCTTCAGGTTCTTGTATATTTATCTCCTGACGTAAGTTATTAATATTTAATTTCATTACTAGCAGCTTTCCAGGCCATGGTGCCCCCTCTCTTCCCGTTGTATATACACCTTTCCCTCTCACCACTTTGCTACTTCTAATTACCTGGGTGACATGTTTTCTTACAAGGATCAAAATGTAAATATATTTATTCGATTGTTCCTAATCGAAAAAATATTAAAGCAGAAAAATGCGCTTTGAACTGTGTAAGTGTTTTTTTCTATAAGTAAAACAAATACATACCTTTTATTCTTTATTTATTTATAGGAAAACCAACAGTCAAATAATCATTATAATAAACATTAAAAAAAAACAAAGTAGACCAATTAGAGGTTTTCACAGGTAGCATGGTAAAATATGTCAGGTAAAAAAATCACATGCAAGAAGCACAATTCAATGTGATGTTAATTATTTCTTAATAATAGGCAAGATAAACTTTATATCTATTTATATAAAAAGTATGTAAGTTTGATATATATGTTTGTCCTTTATAGATTCGTAAACCGCTTATCCGATTTGCAATAAGTTGTTCTAGAGAGTTGTTTTATTCCACTCCTGGGAAGGTTCCTGCATTATAACATCCATTTTATCATTTTTGTATTTGTGTATTTGATATAATTTAGTGACAGTTCCGGGGTGAATTTTAGATATTGCCATTGTAACCGATAGTACCGTACATAAAGCTTATAAAAAATGTCGTCAAAATAATGCTGTACAGCAAAAGGCCACGCTAATGTCTTCGGCGCTCATCACGCATACAATTTATTTTTATACACCTCGAACTTTCATATACATTTTATAATTTTTTTACACCCCGATTCGGGCTTTTTTCACAATAAATTAGTGCTGTGAATTGGTTTTTGAGCTATCGAGTGTATTTTTTACCTCCGGAAATGTCTTTTTTGTGCCAGTTTTTACGCTTTTAGCATCATCGTAAGTTTTTCTCTATGAGAAAAAAAATCGTTTGACAAGGACTTCTCCTGATCGAGAATAACTCTGCAGAGCTCTGTTTTTTGCAATAAATAGAAAGAAAGACAAAATTCCAAGCTCAACGACACCTAAAAATCGTTTTCTAGCCTGGGAAAAATAAAAAAGTTATAACGTTTTCAAAACATTATTTTTTACTATAGAATATTTTAAGTTTACTCTGTTATAATTTTTTATGGGCTATCGATATAAAATAATTAACAGACAATGAATTAGTTAAGAAAAGTAGCCTACCTTATAATTCGTTTTGGAATTTTATTATTAGGTAGCCTAACCTAGAAGTATTTCTTCTTCGAGCTACAAGAATCTTTGTTTGAAAATTTGGAGACGATTTTGTCTACTACTACATTCCTTTATCCGCACCCAATGGTGCATAGGGCACTGTATTGGTACACCAAGTGCAGTGTATCTTGATCATTTTCATGTTACATGATAGTAGGATGATCAGTCTTACGCTTCAGTCCCAGTCCAGGGTATCGCACATGAAATATTAATGTAAAAATAACATGTAAATTAAATCATATTCATCTTGACCCTCTACGGGGAATCGAACCGGCGACCTAATACACCGGTAGTAAAATGGGCTACCACTGTGCTTACGAGGTGAACATATGGATCATATGGACTCGCACAATTCCCGAAAAATATATATTCTATTTGTATAATGCCGAATGATTTTTGTATTTTTTTTTTTTTAAATTTTATAATTTTCATCATAACCATCACTTCCTACTACAGAATTGCTTCCCATGCACAGCGTATGGAGTTTTTTTAAATCATCCAAAATGGCGGGCGTACCTTTTTTTTATAAAGTAAGGTAGGTTAGGGTATCGTTTTTAAGGGTTTTTAAGGGTGCTGATTTCGAATGTTTAGCGATTTATTTTTAAATCCATGATGGCGGACGCAACGTTTTTTTCATTAAAATAAGTTGGGTATCGTTTTAAGGGTTTTTTAAGGGGTCCTGATTTCGAATTTAGCGTTTATTTTTAAATCCAAGATGGCGGACGCAACTTTTTTTTTCATAAAATAAAGTTGAGTATCGTTTTAAAGGTTTTTTTTTTTTTTTTAAGGGTCCATGATTTCGTGAATTTAGCGTTTATTTTTAAATCCAAGATGGCGGAGGACGCAACTTTTTTTCATTAAAAATAAAGTTGGGTATCGTTTTAAGGGTTTTTAAGGGTCCTGATTTCGAATTTAGCTTTTATTTTTAAATCCAAGATGGCGGACGCATTTTTTTTTCATACAAGGATGTTTGGGTATCGTTTTTAAAGGTTTTTAGGGGCCCTGATTCGAAATCTAGCGTTTATTTTTAAATCCAAGATGGCGGTCGTCCCTTTTTTTCAGGAAAATGAAGTTGGGGTATCGTTTTAATGGTTTTGGGGGCCCTGATTTCGAATCTAGCGTTTATTTTTTATTCCAAGATGGCGGTCGTCCCTTTTTTTCACAAAGTGAAGATGGGTATCGTTTTTAATTGGTCTTGGGGGCTCTGATTTCGAATTAAGAGGTTTTTTGAAATCCAAGATGGCGGACGCATCTTTTTTTCATAAAATTGAAGATGGGTATCGTTTTTTTAGGTGTATGGGCGTCGCCCTGATTTCAAATTTAAAGTTTATTTTGATATCCAAGATGGCGGACGCACTTTTTTTCATTAAAATGAAGATTGGGTATCGCACTGTTTTTAGGGCGTGGTCGTTATGGGCGTCCTGATTTCGAATTAAGAGTTTATTCGTAAATTCAAGATGGCGGACACACACATTTTTTTCCTAAAATGAAGGTTTTGCATCGTTTTTAGGGCGTATTCGCGTACTGATTTCAAATTTAAAGTTTATTTTGATATCCAAGATGGCAGGACGCACCTTTTTTCCATAAAATGAAGATGGGTATCGTTTTTAGGGCGTATAGGCGTCCTGATTTTGAATTAAGAGTTTATTTTGAATCCCAAGATGGCGGACACACATTTTTTTTCATAAAATAATAGATTGGTATCGTTTTAAAGGGTGACCTGTTTTCGATTATAGAGTTTATATTTGAGATCCGACTTGACGGACGCCACCTTTTTTTCATCTAAGGAGTAAATTCCATTCATGCGTCGGACCTGCCACACACATTTCAAAAAAAAATAAATGTCCAAGGGTATATAGAAGTCCTCATATTAAATTTACGAGTCGGACAGCCCAAGAAATTTAATTGTTTATGCCAAAGACGGATAAAACAAAAAAATTATATTATAAATACCATACCATGAAGCACTTGATTAATAACGAGTCACCAAACATAAAAATAATAACATTTTACACTATACCTTTATACATACGAGTATACACATTAATCGAGTGTTATCACTTTTCATAAATTGCATTTATCTTCAGAAAGAAAATACAATAGCATTCCTTCCTATTACCAATTCCCAATGAAAACGAGATAAATCTTTTAAATTTCAAATCGATATTTCTAGAATTACCTGTTTCTTCTGCGGGCTGCAACGCGACGGGTATTCAGCTAGTTAAATATAAAGTACGAAGTCACTACATTTTTTTGGTGGCGAAGCGAGCGGAGAATCGCTCACTTGGGGTTGACTGATGTACTAGGAGCCGCAAAGTTCGTTAGTACATAAAATTTCAATACTCGGATCAAATCGTTCATGTAAAGTAAGTGTTCGTTAATGGCAGGTTGAGATCTGTGGGTGTTATAAATAGAGTATGCGTCAACTTTCAAACTTTGTAAAGTCTTTCTATTATTCGTGATTATGCACTTAAATAGTATGTTCTCACCATTCTGATGATTCGGTGATGATATTTAACATCGCCTTCCATAATCTGCAAATAATCGTTTATATTATAAATCGGTTGCTGTAAATATTAACGAAGGTTGGCGCGTGTTGGGTTGCGGTGTGTTAAATTCAGAAGAGACTTTTTTGGCTGGACCCTTTAAAAGCAGAAGCAGTAGTTTTTTTTTCTTATACAACCGTTTTTGGAAAGAATT
>JAGVSP010000673.1:0-91730 GCA_022494985.1 Micrasema minimum
AATATTTATGTAGCTTTTCTCGAACTTGAATAACGAAAATATATTAAACTTACTGCAGTAATAATAATTATTCATGTATCTGTAAGTGATTTAATGGGTGATACCTTGGACTGGTACTGAAGCCTAAGACTGATCATCTTACCTTCGTGTAGTAAAATAATCAAGATACACTACACTTAGTGTGCCAATGCAGTGCCCTATGCACCATTGGGTGCGGATAAGTGAAAGTAGTATCAGTAGTCGTAATTGTAAGTGTAATTAAAATATCTGCACGTTTTTTTATGAAATCAATATTTCCATTTGTTGATTTGTTTCATAAGTAATATGCTCATCAAATAATATTGTAAATTCCGAAAAATTGTATTATTTTAGTGCTGTAAATATTTTTGAATTCAAAATTTCAGGTAAATTATTATTTGTAAGTAGTGCAGTTCACTTCATATTGATTAATAATCAGGTTATAATTTAACAAAATGCACCAATGAATTATAATTTAACAAAATGCACCAGGTTATAATTTAACAAAATGCACCAGGTTATAATTTAACAAAATGCACCAGGTTATAATTTAACAAAATGCACCAGGTTATAATTTAACAAAATGCACCAATGCAGTGCCCTATGCACCATTCTGTGAGGATAAGGCTTAGTAGTAGTAGTAGTAGTTTATAATAAAGATTCTATTACTCAGGCGAATGTGTGGTAAGACTATGTATGATAGGTGTACAAATGTCGAAATTAGAGCAGAGTGCAAGGTTGAGATAAGCATTATCGACAAAATTAAGAAAGGGCTTTTAGGATGGTTTGGTCGTGTGGAGCGAATGAGTGATGAAATAACGGCTAAAAGAAGTTTAAATGCAAGTGTGCCTGGATGTAGAAGCCGAGGAAGGCCGAGAAAGACATGGCATGACCAAGTACGACAAGTACTTGAAAGTGGACATGTGAAAAGTCGGAATAATCGGCGTATGTGCATGAGAAGATGTATGAATGTAGAGGAAGCAAAGGAAGTATGTCAGGACAGAGGGTATGGCGTTCTATCCTCTCTGCCTACCCCTACGAGGAAATGGCGTGATGGTTGGTTAGTTAGTTAGTTCTATTACTCACTCTGAAAAGTCAACTTTTTCTAGAACTTTTCTAGTTACGTAGGTTTTTCATTACCTAAAGGTTTTATAGTAAATGTAAAAGTATAGCAGTATTATAATTGGCTAGTGTTGGAATGCTGCCAGGATAAATACACCAACGTGTATGTACTTTCGACATGTTATATAAGATATAATGATCCGAGCTTTAAACTGAATTCAATAACCTAACTTGAACCGGGTTATGGTCAAGTAAGTGTTAGAGTCGGGTACTCCGGATTGCAATCTCTAGGTTCGAATCCCAGCGCCGAAACTGAAATATTTGAGTATATCAAAGGAACTCAAATGTTTTATTTTGCATTAAAAAAAGTAAATAAAGCATGTATTTGGAAATAATATATTTTTCAGTCAATATTTTTTATTATCATCCTTAATTACTGATAAATGATAATTCTAGTGAGTCGGGGGCAAGCTCGTATAGATAGGTTATGGATAGTCACTTTGTTATGCTAATGGAAACGGATAACATTAAAATCAATCACATTTTAAAGTTCATTATTTGTAATATTCGATATTTTTCTCACGCATTTCTTTTTGAAAACTCTCTTGCAAGATAACTACTTTTAACATACTTGGCGTTTAAAATTTTGGTACATTTAAAATGATATTGGCAGCTAGAAAGCTTAGAAAAATTATTACACTTATATTACATGACTATTTTTTAGGATAAAAACGATAACCGATTTATGAATTTTATGAATAAAAATCTACGGAAAAACCATTTAGCATTTTTCAGTTTAACTAAAGTTGGCAACAAAATTAAAGCAATTAGTAATTATAAAAGAGCACGTAAAGTTCTAGGGAATTAACGTGCAAGTTTTTTTTTATCATCTTACTTTTTCTTTAAAAAAATAAAATACCATTTTGCGGCCACGTTTTGTATGCGCAGCTTACTTGGTACCATTCTATCGTCCCAAGTATCAGGCAAAAGACGCAACTGCTCCTAAACTTTCTTGATTGTTGCGTTTCACTCGCAAAATTTACTTTCTTTGGTCGTAGTGCTGGTCCGTGGATTGTTTAATATTTTCCTCCGATATTGTACATCATGATGTATATTTTACATAATATGTAAATATGCCAATACTCTTAAAAGAGAAAAGCGAATTTTCATTATCTCGATTAAATTTTAAATAACGTTTATTATAAAGGATTTTCCTTTTTGGTATTCGTTATTATCAGTTCTGAGTTCCATCTTTACTATAGAATCTTTTATGGCTGAGTCTATCTAGTCAGACTGATTAATTTGGGCTGAGTATCAAGTTTTATGGTCGCGTAAAAGGAGACATTCACGTATTGGGGTTTTTTTCGAGTTTCTATAAGAATATTTATTTATTTATTTAAACGGTACAAGTACCTTTTACAAAACCTTATTACAATTTTATTTGTCATTCAAGTACCATACGATAAAAAATATCAAATACATGCAAAATTATCTCTCTTTAGGGTTTTTTTCAAATAACGCTCTTGATTTTTTTCAATTGTAAACTTACTATCTTTTTCATAAATACTTTAAATAATACTTTGCAGCTTAGTGGTTATCGTGTCAGGCTGCCACGCATACGGTCCCCGGTTCGACTCTTTTCTTAAAGTTTCGAAAGTAAGTAAAAAAAAACGGTCTCATTTTGGCCATGGAAACTCTATTTGT
This sequence comes from Micrasema minimum, assembly GCA_022494985.1. NCBI lineage: Eukaryota > Metazoa > Arthropoda > Insecta > Trichoptera > Brachycentridae > Micrasema > Micrasema minimum. The sequence goes on from JAGVSP010000673.1 coordinate 2,785, forward strand.
GTATGCCGTATCCCCGTTTTATGAAATCAGTCTATATGTAGATCTCCTAGATTATTTTCTTCACAATTTTTTTGCAATTGAGGTTAAAAAAATTCCCGCGTCTAAAACATAACGTTCAGCCATTATGCGTTACTGATACGGTTCGGCCATTCTCCTAAAAATAATAAGGTCCGGTGATCTCAAATTAGGATACGGCATACCTACATTAGACCTCGCTGTATATCCAGTTCTTATTCGAACGCAGTGCCCTTTACATGGTGTGGATAGGGGAACGTAGTAGTAATATATCCAGTTTCTTATGTATTTATTCATTATCACTTCGTGGACAGAGCATAGTACATTTGCGGGTTTATTGCTAAAAAATCATTTATTTCAACTAACCACGGAAGAATCTAGTGAGTGCACGTTTTTTAAATGCACGATTCCAAACACAACCCGAATTACTGAGGAAGTAACAGCCGTACCCCTTGAAATGTCTCGAGAAGCGGCCCGAAATTCGAACTGTAATTAACGAAAATCGACTAAATGAGTGTATTGCTGCTAATGGCCGCCATTTTGCTGAAGTGATATTCTAAAAACATGAAAAACAGTATTATGTACACAGTTTAAGTTTCTATGTTCAACGGATTTGGTTTTATAACTCCAAAACCCGTGCATTTTTTTCCCCCCCTTGCATACATTCGCCCATTTTATTCTTTCATGATTTTAACCCTGGGAATTGTTAACAGCATCCATCACCTACATGTTTTACTCCATTCTTCCCGGTTCATCATCACCATCTCCGGCGCTACAACCCATCGAGGGTTCTTGCCGCCTCCAAGAAACTTCTCCACTCGCGATGATCTTCTACTTCTACTTCTTTCCAGTTGATGGTGTTTCTCAACACGACCCAACCACCTTAATTTAAGACTCCCAAAACTCCTTGTTCGTTCTTTTTATCTATTTGTAAGTGGTTCAGTCCATTATTTATCTCATTTCAACTGCTCCAGATACTCTCGGCGGCGTTATTTTCTATAGTTCGTGCCTTTATTCCTCCCAGCACAGCATGAAGTAGATTCCCTATGGCGCAAAATGTTTAAAATGTATTTTGACGAAGAATGTTTTTTGTGACCCCGTTTTTTTACATCATAACATATCTGACATGCTTCTTAATTGAATTTCCTTGTTGGTACAGTATTTTTTATTAACTTAAGTCTGCGCTTTTCCCGTAAATCGCTCTTTTTATTATCCTTCGCTATAATAATTATCATGTTTCTTTATCCACTAATACGCCTACAAAAGCTTTTTACGATAATGGTCCATCTTCCACTTGTTCCATTGTCGATAAAATAAATTCGACAAATAAAATAACAAAACAGTTACAACTAATTACTGATATTTGCAAAATGTTACTAGAAATCATAAAGTTTTTTACTCATATATACTTTAAAATGCCAAGGAAATTTTTGTTTTTTTTTATTATTTTACCCTTGTCCTGAAAAAATAACTGTTTCTGTTAACTAATAAATGTTTCTGTTAACTAATAATGTTTTCGGTGTTTCCTTTATAAAAACTTGTACAGGGGAAATAAAATACGAAGAAAAAATTATGGAATGCCGAGGCGCGCGATCGCGCTCGGCATTCCATAATTTCCATAATTGTAAACAAAATTGTAAACAAAAGATGTTCCATAATGAGGGAATCCACTGTTTTCTAAAGTAATTTTTTTCTTAAAACTTACTATTTCACTAAACAAAAAAAATATATTTAATATTTTTTTATAAGTTATTGATGAAGATACGATTTTTTAAAGTTGCAAATTTCAAATACCGCGCTAAATACCAACTATGTACTAACTGCGTCATTTTTGCAGGAGTGACGTCATAAAACGGGTTGTTTAAGGCCATGGTATTTCTCCAGCCAGTAACAAAACTGTCAAAAATCTATGCAAACTGACGCGGGAAGCACAGATAAAATATACCGTCGACTCAACTGTCATATACTGTTAACAGCTGTTCTAGGTAGACTGAATGGCGGCCATCTTTTTTGCAATAGAAGCTTGTATGTAGATTGTATTCCATATTAAAATTCCATGGAACGCGGCTACGGGGTTTAAAAACGGAAACCGGAAACACTACACTTAGATACAAGGAGTGACGTCATTGTTTAAGATTTTGAAATGAATGCTATTTTCAAAAATTTTTTATTAATTTTTGGTGCGTTTTTGGGATATTTCATCCCAATTCAAAATTTTTAAATATTCGCGTCTACACGAAAGCATTTTTAAAATTCAATTCCGGGTAGCAGTGGATTTCCTCATTGTTTCATAATGTTCCATAAAAGATGTTCCATGATGTTCCATAATTGTAAACAAAAGATGATCATTATAAACTTGGAAAAAACGCATGATTAATTTACTCAATAAATTATCGATCGAAGATTGCGCAATGCGCCTTCAGCTTATTGTAGAATCCTTAAAACTTATCATAAAACACATAGAAAGTGTAGTCGGTGGGTCAAGATCCACGACGTACCGCCTCTACATTAAAAATATGTTTATTTTTCCACTGTTTACATTTAGTATCGCCGCGTATAACCTTTGATCTCCATTTTCACAGGTCGCGCCCCTCTGCAGCGGGTGCTGCCCTTCCTGCGGCTCGGCGACCGGAACCAGGCGCCGGAAGTAGGCGCTAGCGGACCCTCAGCCCCCACCATGTCGTCCGTCAAGGTAGCCGTGAGGGTGCGCCCCTTCAACTCGAGGGAGATCGGCAAGGAGTCCAAGTGCATCATAGAGATGGCTGGCAACACGACAGGTAAATAGAGGAATTCATTTAAGAGTAAATAAACCATGGTCCGGTTATTTCCGACTGTTTGAATGAAGAAAAGTAGCCCTTAAAAGTAGCCCAGAAATAGCCAGAAAAGTAGCTGAGAAATTTCCAGAAAAGAATCTCCATATTGTCAGAAACTGTCACTGTTAATATTATTTTATATACAGTGACTTGAAAAATATTGATTTGAAAGATAACGTTTTTAGCATCTAGCGAAAAGCGCCACCTCAAATACAATACTTGATTTGTCAATATTTGCATCTGCCAAACAAAGTTTCTATTTACAAAAAAGGTACGTTCGTATAATCCATTTAATCGACTCACGTTTTGTGAATCAAAAATTTAGACCATTCATAAAAAAAATATATTTTTAACAAATCTTTGTTAGGAAAGTTTTTGTTTTCTATTTTAAACATTTTTCTATTTTTCTCAAACCAGTTATTTTACACCAGGCTCGTAGCAAAACCTTTTTTATGTTTATACATAAAGTAAAGTAGTTTTTTTTATGTATATATATAATATAGATTTTTTTTTATCATCATATCAGCCCGTGAAGGTCCGCTGCTAGACATAGGCCTCTCCTTGCCGCCTCCACTCCTTCCAAACCTGGGCCGTCCCCAACTACCATCTTCCAGAAAACTTCTTTATATCGTCCACCCATCTCATCGGTAGATGTCCTTGAGGCCTCGGGTGTCTCGGTGTCCACAACCAGACCACGTTTCGTCCATCTGTCGTCCGTCATTCTGGCTATATGACAGCTCATTTTCACTTCAACTAAGCAGTATGCTCTACCACGACGCAGACCTTTGTCTGGCGTCGGATCCAATCGTTCCTTTTTCTGTCTCTTAATGTTATTCCAAACATAATTCGCTCCATGCTCCTCTGTGCAACTTGCAACTTATGGGATGATTGCTTGGTCAGAGTCATTGTTTCCGCGCCATAAGTTAGACAGGTAGAATATGCATTGGTTGGTTAAACACTCGAGTCTTCAGTGAGTTGGGAATGGAGCTTTGGAATGTGGAATTAAGCTTTCCAAAAGCCAATTTTTTTAGTCTAATAAAATTGCTGTTTTCCCACCCCTGTATATTTTTACTTAACTTTTTATTATATTCGATTTTTTAGCGTGTCGATTTATTACAGATCAATTAAAAAATCACTAAATAAAAATGGATGTATTTTTTTGTCACTGTAAATAGTATTAATTAATGATATTCATCCATTAAAAAACAATATTGTGTTCGTATCATACATTAAAATCAAGTAAATAATATTACCTTCTGTATTATGGTTAAACAGCCTGAAACAACATAAATATTTTGATTATTAAATTTAATCAGCATAATTGCATTTTCATCGGATAGCATTAATAATAAGAACCATGTAATAAATACATTTATCATAGAAGCTGAATGCGTGGGTTAGAATAAATCACATATTCTACAGTATAATGGTTTGGTGCGCACGACAGAATGACTAGAATTTCAATAGGTGTATGACGTCAAACGTCGGGGGTGGAAACAACGAATTTCGATCAACATTTAGCTGTAAATAGAACATTGTTCTAAAAGCCTGACGAGAATGTTACTCTTGCTGAAGTCATTTATGATTTCAACAGGCAATTTCACTGGAAAAATTGACAAATCAAATTATAGTAGGTTTAAGTCTACTGATTTATCTAGATACCTAGTAGAAAAGAGATTGAAATCTATAGGTTTTTATGTACCTATTTCTCAGAAGAATTTTTCTAAACAGAAAATTTTTTTCTTCTATCTATATATATATATCGGATTCGGGAAAATATTTTTTATTCATTATTTACCACTAACTTCTCATCCTCACAATAAAATTATTTAATATGAAATTTTGTAACATAAACAAAAAATATTTCATTATATTTCACAAATTATTAACTTTTAAATTAGACCTAAGGTTCTGTATTTGTCGACGGTGCCTCTTGGGATGTTGACTTCTATAATTATCCATTCTCTAGCCGTGTACAGTGTGCAGTATGCATGCCGTATGCTAGTTTCTTCTTCTTTCTCCTCCCCACTGACAATGTTCACAAGTTGCTCGAATTTGGGAGTTTCTAATCCTGATCCTCCTGATTTTTCCTGGCTATATGTAGATCTTAGAATTTTCATCTTCAAAACTCAACATAGCTTTAAAAACGATTTTTACCTAGAAAAGAAAAACTTTTTCAAAATCTAACGTGTTATTGATATTTTTTACTGAAAAACTATTGTTTTTCCTGAGTGATTCAAGTTAAAGCAGTTTTATATAAAAATTCCACACATTACTTACTTCCAACACCTCATCAAATTAAAGGTGTGTAACCTAATATCTAATAAGGTCTCACAATTTTCACCTAAGGATCCAACATACCGAGTATCTACCACAGAATGTAACGATTACACCTTGTAACGGTAGCATAACGACCGTGACATCGTAGCTGCGGTTTTCCTTTAGTTAGGGAGGTTTACCGTTACGCACTACTTATTGAGGCGTAACGACTAACGAACCGTTAACTGTGCATACGAGGATCCGTGAACCTTTAGAAAGCGTAGGCGGGTACTGAAAACCCGAATCAAAGGCCTGAAAGGCTTTACGTAAATGTAATATAACGATTTTTTCAACTACGCTTTGAGGTTTTGCCACTAAACCTTAACCGTATTGCTTTTATTAATGATCAAAGTACTCGCGCCTTTTCTGTGAAAATTATTACAATGTGGAGCGGGTAATTTATATTGTGTTCGTTCGTATTTCAGACAACCAATATATCTATTTCCATTTTCTTGATTAGAAATGTTATTATTGGTATACTATTTAGACCTGCAGAACCAAACTTGGCAATGTCCGTTTATACGTGGAAATGGGTTTTAAAGGTAAAGCCAATATACACGACGAAAATGTGGTTTGTTGAAATCAAGAAATACAACTGAACCTCGCAAAATTCTGTCATTTTAGTAATACTAAATGATTTTTTTTAAACTCATGAGATGGAATTTCAGATCAGTATATATTTTCAATTTCGAAAATCAAACAAAAAATAATGAATGCTCGACTTTGTAAAGATTAAATGCAATCCTTTTTTATTCTAGCAACTTCTACTTGTGTAACATATTTTTTTAAATATACATAACTCAGGTTTCTTGAAAATAGTCCAATAGATTAGAATGTTTGCAAATCTTCCAAAATAATAATAATGTAAGCATTATCGTGCTATAAACGTATTAGGACCTATATTTACTTGTAGGTACTTATTCTATTTTTCTATATTGCGTGGGAAGTATGGATATTACTCTCTTATTCTCTAATATATCCATCTCCATTCTTCTCAGGAATACTTGGTATTTTCACAGATCCCATGAGAAAATTCTTAACGGTTTAATTCATAGTCCTGAATTTATTATTCCCCTTAGGAATTTTCGGTAGCTCTAATGAGTTTGGGGACCAAAAAAACAAGTTGGTAGGTAGGTACGCTAAATTTGAAGTACTTCTGGATACTTAGACCAAGAATTATGTTTTTGTTTATACAGCCCGGATGCCTAATTATACGGTGTTTTACAATAGAGTTCTTCCCGATAACACGAATATTCTTAAAAACGTTATAAATATTTAAAGTATATTCTGACAATTCCAACGATATAAAAAACAATGATCAAAAATGTTGTTTTCATTTATAAATTTATGTTTTAAAAACACGAAAATACGAATGATTTTTAACGCGCCCGTTATTGATTAATGACGTCATACCCGTTCCACCGTGAAAGGCGTGAAATTCATTACGAAGTAAGCGCCTATATTGCTGTGACGTCACACCACGCATGCGCGCCAAATGAAGAATTTTGCGATTTGAAAAAAGCGCTATTTCAAACCGCGCTAAAAAATTCATATGACATCGTAAAAAAAAAAAAAAAAATTCCCTTGATATTGTAATTTTTCAATCAATTTTTTGAAGTAAAAAAATAAAAAAATCAGGAAGAACCCAATTACGCGCGACCGTTAAAATTTTTGGTTAATCTTTTTAACAATTCTTTTACTGCGCAATAAAGTGTATGAGTTGTAACTTCCTTTAAAGGTTTTACAATCTAATTAATTACGAGAAACGCATAAACGAGTTGTTTATAATTTCTATTTGAAAAAATAGGGTCATATCCAAGGAGATTATCAAAAGTTTATTTTGAAAACAGTTTGTAAGGGAAATTCTAAGAAACCTTCCAAGCACACTGCAAAATTAGTTTGCCGAAGGGAAAACACGCCATTTTCGACATGCAAAAGTATATCTCTCCAGCACGAACCAATGATAATTTATAATTTCTACGCAATAAGTATTAAAAGTAGTTTTTACTAAAAATGTATGTAATTACACAGTGTTTTTATTAAGTTCAACATTTTACACATATTTTCTGTATGCAGGTATAGGTATATTCTATAAAAAAATTGTGTTTTTATGTAATATGTAATTCTAGACAGAGCATATTATCAAGTAAGAATAAATTATGAATATGAAATCAACGATTTTAACCCAGCATTTTATGCTGATACAAAAAACTTCTCGATTTTTCAGAAATGCAACTGATATGCTGAAAAGGTTTCAATTATTGATAACAATTATAATAATTAAAATTCTTCTTGTTTCAAAAGTTTTTTTGAGCATAACATCAAATTCTTCCAGTATAATAATAAAGAGCGCATTAACAGCCTAACCTTAGATCGATTTTCGTATGAGAAACGATGAATTTAGAATGGTATGGCCCCACGTAATGGTCGTTAAGAATAATTCCAACTAGGCTGTATTGGATACACACGCAAACTACTAAACTTGGCTACCGTACTAACTGTAATGTTACACCCCGGTATAAATTTCTATCACACGGCTCATAGTTGCCACTATGTCTAGACTTTTCGTTTTTATATGAAAACTCACGCGAGTTTATTAGCCCAAGTAAATAAATAATAAAGTTTCGTTTTCGAACAAAAGGTATACGTTGTAAAATGGATTTTTTCTTATCACTTATTGCTGTTTTTATTTCTATTCGTGGTTATTAAAAAAAAATACAAATATTTTATAACGGTGTCAAAATAAAATAAGTTTGAGAAATACAGCAAACTGTGGCTAAAATGCGTCTCCTGAAAAACTATCATTATAAAGATGAGGTTTTTTGTGTCTCAGGTATGGTATGGTATGGTAATGGACTACTAATTTTTTTTTTTTAATTATTAGATTGTGATTTATATTTTAGGTATGAATTTTTAAAATTTTAATTTTTGTTATTATTATGTTCGTAATTAATTTTTAAAATATCGTAATCGCGACTTCCCACCAAAACAGGTAATTATATATGGTAGGATGCGTCTATTAATTTCAAGGCGTCTATTAACCGAGTTTTGATGTAAGTAGCGCCTAAAATGGGAAAAAGCACATAGCCACTTCTTTGGTTCTACGCATCAACTATGTATATATTCACTTTTTGTGCGCTTAGGAGACGGGTGCTTTTAAAGCATCCGTTTGCGGTCAACCCGTTTTTATAAGCTCTGTTTTTAAATATTTTTTACTCGGAATCTTTTGAAATTTTATTTTGTTTTTTTACAGAAAATTTTCAAATATTCATTACTATTCAAACAAAATAATACGTTATCAAAAAATATTGGACATTTCCCTTTTATTTAAAATTCGCCGTTTATGTAGATATTCGCATGTTTCAATTTCAGTGTAACTTTTTAGCGATCGTATCTGTTTAATTTTGTCTAGTGTGTACCGCATTCAAAAAGCCATGAAAACCTATTAACTTTAATTCAGTGTAATACTTCTTTAAAGATAAATTTTAACTGAAGGTATGGATGAAGCTAATAAACCAATGTTCAATGTTTATTAATATTTGTTCGGTGGGTATAAAAGTTTATGTCATTTAATGTGCAGTAAGAATAGATAAATAAACTTGGTAAATAGATAAATTCATATGTAGGAAATGCACGTACATGGTTAGAAAACAGCGGATAGCGATGTTTCACACGGCCGCGGTGCGACTTGTAGTATAAATTTTATGGAGAATATTCGTGTGAGTTTACGATGTATTGCAGCCACGTTTATAGTTCATTCCTCGTGCACTGCGGGTACTAGGACCAGGGTACTGGGCTACCGTACTATACAGTTAAATAAATGGTCGCCTCGTTCACATTCGCGAATTACGACCTATTTCACTGACACTTTTCCAATTGGAAAATTCGAGAGCTTTTACAAATGAATTCTACACAATTCATAATTCATCATTTTCTCTGGGAGTGTAAAATATGAAACTGGCGAGTTTAATCAAAGCATGCAAATAACTAAACAATTATTGTATTGCTGTTGTATATATCTTCATATCTTTTCGTTATTATTTTTTTTAATCGCTACTAAAAACAACGCGTTAGATTCGATTATCATCTTGTCTAATGTTTTTTCTATTATTTCGAAATTAGTTTACTTCTATATTCAGGTGACAATTCATATCTTTGCTCGTAGGTAATTTAGCAAGTTTTTTTTTTGTCATTGCGTGGAAATTATTATTGAATTTTTAACAACCTTTTTTTACTCTTTGTTTCAGCGATTGTTAATCCAAAAGCACCACCTGGAACCAAAGATTCCATCAAAAGCTTCAATTTCGACTTCTCATATTGGTCTCATAATGTAAGTTTGCCTATTTTCAATTTTGCAACTTTTTAGCTTCCTTTTTTAGTAGATTTTATATATTTTTTATATTTCACAACCTTTTAAATCTTTTTACTGTTTCGTCTAAAGTAAGTCATTCTAATTTTCAGCCCGGTGATTCCGATTTCTCCTCGCAAATAATGGTGTACAAAGACATAGGAGAAGAGATGTTGCAGCATTCTTTTGATGGTAAAAAATGTCATATTCCCTAGAAAATTTTGTAAACTAACATATTCTTTTTTTTAATTTTTATCAGTCTTTTGTGAATGGTTTTTCATGATTCTGTATCTTTCAGGCTATAACATATGCATATTTGCATACGGCCAGACTGGAGCTGGTAAATCATACACTATGATGGGCAAACAAGAAGACGAACAAGAAGGAATCATTCCGCAGATCTGCAAAGATCTTTTCCGTCGCATCAAACAAACCACCTGCGATGATTTAAAATACTCGGTAAGGAACCTTTAGTCTCAACTAAATTCTCTCTGATAAGACTCAAAGTTGCATATTTTAACTTAAGTTTCATACGTTTAAAGGTGGAGGTGTCCTACATGGAAATATACTGCGAGCGTGTTCGGGATTTGCTGAATCCCAAAAATAAAGGAAACCTTCGAGTCCGTGAACATCCATTGCTGGGGCCTTATGTAGAAGACCTATCCAAACTAGCCGTCACCAGTTACCAAGATATTCACGATTTGATCGACGAAGGAAACAAAGCCAGGTAAATACATTTTATATTTCAACATTGCCAAGAAAACATATTATATAAAAGTAATTTGTTATATTATTATGCTTAAACTTTTATTCCTATTTTAGAACTGTGGCAGCTACCAACATGAATGAAACATCCAGCAGATCTCATGCAGTTTTCACAATATTTTTCACACAGCAGAGGCATGACATAACCACAGATCTTCTATCAGAAAAGGTAATGCAATTCAGATCTTTTCTTTAGAAAAATATCCCAAATAAACAATACACTAAAATCCCTCTACATTGCAATAAACTTAAACATCTTTTAGGTATTAAATAATATAATATCAACAAAAGAAAAAAAAACATTCTTTGCAAATTATACCATTAGAAGCTGGAGTTTTCCGCTGGTGTTTAACCATTCCCAAATAAACTTTTTAGAGCAGAAAGAGAGAAAGTTAATTTTAACTGAGAGGAAGCAATAGGAAACTCCGGTCATCAATTTATAGACTAAACACATGTAACCATCCATTTTATCCCAGTTTGTCTAATAATTTGTTTGTACAAAGATACTGATTGCGTTTTTGTGTAAACGAGGGTAATAAGTACCTAACTAAGCTGTCTAAAAACAATTTTATTTAAATTTTCTTACGTTTAAATAAATAGTATCTTATATCACATGCATTCGAAATCATTCTAGGTGTCCAAAATATCCCTGGTAGATCTGGCAGGATCTGAGCGAGCTGATTCCACTGGTGCTAAAGGAACTAGACTAAAAGAAGGTGCTAATATCAACAAGTCCCTCACTACACTAGGGAAAGTTATTTCAGCCCTTGCGGAAATTGTGAGTGTTTAACTTTTACGATCAAAATAATATAAATGATATTTTTTAAATGTTGTCATCATAATATTTCAATATTATTAACCATAATAATTATCTCAGTGCCACCATAGTTTCAGTATTGGTTAATTTCTGCTGTTATTGTCGTTACTTATCTAATATTTTATGAAATATAGTATCATCAGGATACTAGAGTCTATCTGATTTTTAAGTTTTTTTTTATTTATGACTAGATATTAAATTAAATTTTGGTTTTTCCAATCATCCTCGGGATATATAGTCGGTAAGTGAGCAATATGAAGCTTCTCTCGATTTGCATATTTGTGTTTGCTTTTAATGAAATCAAATGTTTTTTTATATTTTTTATTTGAATTTTTTTCATCAGGATACTTTAGTCTAAAATTACGTGTATGTGTCGTTTTGTTGTCAATTTTTGGCCTTCTCTGAGCTTTACTGTTCATTTTTTGATAATTTTCCCTTGGAAATTTATTGTTTTTCTTTATGTTTTAGGCGTCAAAAAGTAAGAAGTCTAAGAAAGCAGACTTCATTCCATATCGAGACTCTGTCCTTACATGGCTCTTGAGAGAAAATCTCGGTGGAAATTCCAAAACAGCTATGATTGCTGCCATTTCTCCTGCAGATATCAATTATGATGAGACTCTTAGCACTCTCAGGTAAAATTAAGTAGATATCGATTTGATGTGAAAATAGCTTGAATAATGTTTGTTTTCAGCTGAGAGTAAGATACCTTTTTGATGTCTATAGAAAATGTTTATCATCATCATCATCTCCGGCGCTACAACCCGTTGAGGGTCCTGGCCGCCTCCAAGAAACGTCTCCACTCGCGTCTGTCTCCGGCCACTTCCCTCCAATTGCTAATGCCCAAGGATGCAGTGTTCTTTTCCACGCAGTCCAACCACCTTAATTTAGGTCTCCCGATACTCCTTCGACCCATTGGTTTATGAATCAGGAGCCTCTTAGGTGGTCGGATGTCCTCCATCCTTGTGACATGGCCTGCCCAGCGGAGTCTTCCTATCTTTATATGTCTTGTGATGGGAGGTTCCTCGTACAGGTCATACAACTCCTGGTTGTATCTGGAGCGCCATTCCCCATTTTCTTGAACAGCTCCGTATATTCGTCGTAGAATCTTCCTCTCGAAAATGTCCAAGATCCTTTCACTGTTTTTTGTTAAGGCCCAACACTCTGAGCCGTATGTTAGTACTGGCCTAATTTAGGTTTTGTACAGTGTGGACTTGGTCTTTCTCGAGAGGAGTCTAGACTTGAAGTGTCTCTGGAGACCAAAATAACATTTATTGGCCAGAGTCATTCTTCTGTCTATTTCCTGACTGATGTCGTTTTGAGCCGTTACAAGAGTTCCAAGGTAAACAAACTCCTTCACTGTTTCAAATGTATAGTTCTCAATCCTTAACGATGTGGTTGTAGTAGGATTAACAAGTGCCGGCATATACTTAGTTTTGGCTTCATTTATTTGAAGGCCCATATCTTTGGCCGCTTGCTCTATAGCGAGGAATGCTTGTTTTAAGGCCAGCTCTGATCTTGCCACAATGTCTATGTCATCTGCATATCCTAGGAGTTGTACAGATTTGTGGTAGATAGTGCCTGTGGTTTCAACCTTCGAATCTCTTATGATTTTCTCCAACGCAACATTAAAGAGGAGGCATGCAAGTGCATCGCCTTGTCTTAATCCATTATATGTGCGGAGTGGGTCTGAGAGATCTGCTTGTATCCTCACTTGGCATTCCACATTCGACATAGTTACTTTGGTCATATTTATCAGTTTTGTGGGCATTCCAATATCTTGTAGGGCTTGATAGAGCTTTTGTCGGTTTACCGTATCATAGGCCGCCTTAAAATCAACAAATAAATGGTACGTATCTATATTGAATTCACGGCATTTTTCCAGGATCTGTCTAAGGGCAAAAATTTGATCAGTGGTAGATCTGCCTGGTCTGAATCCGCATTGGTACTCTCCTAGTATGGGTTCAGTGTACTTAATCATACGATTGTACAGTATGTTGGAGAGTATTTTGTATGCGGTACTTAACAGTGTAATGCCTCTGTAATTATTACAATTTGTGACGTCTCCTTTCTTGTGAAGAGGACATATTATTCCCATGGTCCAATCTTGGGGAATTCGTTGCTCGTTCCATATTATTTTTAGTATGTTCTGAAAACCAGTTATTATGCTATCTCCGCCGTATTTTATAAGTTCGGCTTGTATATTATCTATGCCTGGAGACTTGTGGTTTTTCAGCTTTTTAACAGCTATTTTAATTTCGGCCAGCGTTGGCGGCGCATCCTCTACCTCCTCTGATGTAGCCGACGTGCTCGGCGCTGCTAATTGTTCCAGATTTTGGACTTGTTCTATCGCTGCATTGGCGTTCAGTAGATTGTCAAAATGCCGGACCCATCTTTTTAGTATGTCTGCCTTGTTATTGAGAAGTTGTCCATTTTCATCTTTACACATGCTAATTCTTGGTTTAAATTCTTTTCTAGAGAAGTTAAACTTTTCTATAGAATGGGCGCGTAGACGCATGTGAGCTGAGAATTTCTGTTTCTCGAATTTCTCGATTAAACTGCCCTCGTTTCTTCTGTCTGTGCAATTTCTTTTCAATTTTTCTCTTTAATTTGTATTCTTCTACCGATCCTCTTGTGTGGTTACTCTGCTGCATTTTAGCGTATGCGATGTTCTTTTGAGTGGTAGCTTCCTGGCACTCTTCATCGAACCATTCAACATTTTCTCTGCGATTAGTATCCCTTCCCAGGACATCGTCAGCAGAGTTAGTTATGGCTGTTTTGAGTTCGTTCCATAGGTTCTCCATAGTATGGGTGCTACCTTCAAAGTCTACTACAGTCATTAGTTTTGTTGAAACGCTTTCAGAGTACTCAACACGTTTTTCAGGAGTTTTTAAGTGCTCAGAGTTGAATCTTTTGCTACGGGAGCCTTTTTCATGAATCACACTTGATAGTTTGGCTTTTATACGTGATCCCACCAGGTAGTGGTCGGAGTCTGCATTTGCCCCTCTAAAAGTACGCACGTCCGTAAGATCGCTTCTATGCCTTGCGTCAATAAGAAAATGTTTATGCCGAATTATTATTAATTTGTCCCTTGTTTTCTTTTTAGATATGCAGATAGAGCCAAACAAATAGTCTGCAAGGCTATTGTCAATGAGGATGCTAACGCCAAACTTATCCGCGAGCTCAAGGAAGAAATACAAAAACTACGGGAGCTTCTCAAAGCTGAGGGGATCGATGTGCACGAAGGTTGGTTTATTTCCTTAACATGTAAGATAAGGTTGGAAAATAACTTATTCTTTTGTTTGAAATAAGACAAGGTTGTAAATTACTTATTGTTTATATTATTATTTTTTGTTTGTATTAAGTTAATAAATATGTAATTAAGTACTACCCACTTGATATACATTTTCGAATGACGTATTCTACACAACTGCAATAAACAAAATGACAAGTGTGGTCTCTCCAGAATCAAATGTAAATTTAAAGTTTTTTTATTTGTGTAACGAAAGTTGTTTGTTATCCTTTAGGGCCAGACGGCAAAGTGTTGTATGAAAAGAGAGAAGATAATAGTAAGTAGTATACGGATAACAAATTCATACAGTTGCTGCCATTTTTAATTTGCGGATATGTTACTCTATTCTTTAGCTTTGTTCATTATTTTTATTTTTTTATAACGAGGATACATTCTAATCAAAAAAAATATTTTAAAATGGTGTCAATTTGGCTAATCATTAAAATTGCGAATTTTTAATCCCCATAAATGTATCCTTGGATAATCTTATCATTTCGACTATTTAGTTATATGTGTTCTTACTGTGTCGGTAAAATCACCATCACTAGTCTGTTTATATTTTTTTTTGCGCAATGGCAGCCTCCTTGTTTCATGTTTTTTTTTTTGTCGGAACATATAAGCTGAGTTGATCATGAACAGTATCAAAATTGAACTAATGTATTTTTATTTAATTGGAAATATTATGTTGACATACATCTTATGTCTATAATTTCAAATCGGCTTTTAAGTATAAGTGCATGAATATATACATATTTATTTCAGTCTGCATGGTAAGTCTTATCTATCCAAATATTGCTGAAAGGTTGAAAAGTGGACACAATCTAATTGGCTGTAGATACCTGAAAATCATTACCTACAGAATGCTCTTAAAAAACAAAAGCCTTTCAACAGCAGCTTTTTTCGCTTGGTGTCTTTATTACCTATTTTATTCTTATCCTTCCATTGTATTTCTTCCTTTGAGTCATTGTATTGCACAATTGAGACCCATTATTCATGCTCTAAGATACATAATGTTTCCGACAAATATTTCCTATATAGATTCTGTAATGTATGTGCAAACTTTTTCCACATTCATTATTTTAGATGTAACCTACTTTGTAATCCATGTTCGAATCCTGGATTTTTAATTCATACCTGTATTGTTCACTTTTTCCATGTCGATATCCGCAAGATGAATTGTGATTTAATTTAATTTATAATTATTTCTAAATTTTAGGAGACGATGATAATAACCCGGGACATCGAGAGCGATGCATCAGTGAATCGGAGACAGGAACTCCAAAACTCAGCCGTGCTGCAACAACCATCGCTGAAGAAGCTGTGGACCAACTTCAGGCTTCGGAAAAACTTATCGCAGGTTAGTTTTCATATTCAAGCCTTCTAAAATGCAATATTTAAAACTCTTCTGCAACATTGCAGTTTTTTTAACAATATTAGATGAAAGAGGAACGATACATCTTTTTATTTGTAAGGTTTTTTTTATTTTAGAATTGAATGAGACTTGGGAAGAGAAGTTGAAACGAACAGAGAATATCCGAATACAACGTGAAGCAGTTTTTGCTGAAATGGGAGTCGCTGTAAAGGAAGGAGTTACAGTAGGAGTTTTCTCACCCAAGAAGACACCTCACCTTGTTAATCTCAATGAGGATCCAAATCTCTCAGAATGTCTCATCTATTACATCAAAGATGGTAAATATACTTTCACTAATTAATCTCTTATTAATTTTTCTTATGCAGTCTTCTTTAACATAGAAAAATGGTAGTTAAATTGTAATAAACATGGATTGATGTAATAAATAGAGAATTGCAAAGTTAACTCATTAAAGAACTTTTTAATAGACAGGAAAGATTCACGTACTATTGAATAAATGCAGTTCATTCATACAACATTTACTGTATCATATATATTTTCAACAAAAATAGGTAATACATATATATGAAAGGTTTTCTAATATTTGTTTAAACTAAGCTTCATATCAGTGTCCTTGTAATGATATTTTTATTCTTTGGTTTTCCAAGGTATTACTCGTCTTGGAACATCGGAGGCTAACATGCCGCAAGATATCCAGCTATGTGGTTCACATATTCTCAAAGAACACTGCATTTTGAAAACACGGATGGCGTAATATGTCTTGTTCCTCACCATTCTGCACTCATCTATGTCAATGGTCGTGAAGTTAGTAACTTGAAATGACTTCTAAAATATGTAATAATTATTACAGTGATTCATCTATCTTCGATTCATTCTATCAAACTCTAAAATCCCCTTGAATTTCAATTTCAGATAAGTGAGCCAAATCATTTTGAAGACTGGATCTCGTGTTATCCTTGGAAAAAATCATGTCTTCAGATTCACTCACCCAGAACAAGCTAGAGAGCGCAAAGAAAAACTCAACCCAATGGACACTTCAAGTAAATGTTTTAATTTAAATCCTTTTGTAAAATTTATGTACTAAGCAATCTTTTTACGTATAACATACAATCCTTCATTTTTAGCAATAGGTGAGACTGTGGATTGGAATTACGCTCAGTTAGAGTTATTGGAGAAACAAGGTATTGATTTGAAAGCTGAAATGGCAAAAAGGCTTTGTGCTCTCGAGGAACAGTTCAGAAAAGAAAAGGAACAGGCTGATCAAGAGTTTGAAGAACAAAGAAAGGTAAGATTACAGATGTAAAATACATTTTATGGAAAGATAAATTTTATTTAAATTAAAAGTGTATTTTAATTTGGATAATATTTCGACAGAGTTATGAAGCACGGATTGATGCTCTCCAACGACAAGTAGAAGAACAGAGTGTTACTATGTCCATGTACAGCTCATATACTCCAGAAGATTTCCACAATGAAGAGGATATATTTGGTTAGAATTGTATCCAATTTTTAAATAATTATTTGCATTTCATTTAAGAATTTTCAATTCATTCAAAAGTTTTCTTTACATCGACAAAGGTAATAAAACGATGTATTTTTGTGTAGTAATCCTGTAGGCATTTTGAAAATTTTCAACTAGAACATAACTGTTTCACGTAATTCAATTTTTAATTATTTTTATTTTGCTTTTCATCAGTTTCCATTAATTTATATGAATTTATCTTTCAGTAAATCCTCTCTTTGAAACAGAATGCTGGTCGGCACGTGAAGCCGGCTTGGCAGCGTGGGCCTTCCGCAAGTGGAAGTATCATCAGTTCACCTCTCTACGAGACGACCTCTGGGGCAACGCTATATTCCTGAAGGAAGCCAACGCCATCTCCGTAGAGTTGAAGAAGAAAGTGCAGTTCCAATTCACTCTGCTAACCGATACTCTCTACTCCCCTCTTCCACCGGAGTTCACGGCCAACAGACCGTGCCCTGATGATGATGAAGAGTATGGGAGACCATATCCACCAACCTGTGTGGCTGTGGAGGTCACTGACACTAAAAATGGCGCCACTCATTACTGGACTTTAGAGAAACTTCGGTGAGTTTTGAATATTACATCATGCTTTTTTAGATTTAGTTTATTGCAAGGCATCATTTGCATTTTTTTTTTCCAAACACAAATTTCTTTAAAAAACGACCTAAAGTTTATATCCTCTGCAGTTTTGCAATTATTACTTTGTAACATCTGTAAATGTGCGTTAATGTTTCACTTGCAGCATTCATTTGGTTAAATATTTTACTATGTTTTTTTGCTGCGTCGACTGTGAACTGATGAAACGATTTCCTACTGCCAGGTGGATGAATTCACTGTTTCATTATTGATTCATCCAGTACCAGCTTGAAGAGTGAAAATAGTTTTGATACCGATTAATATGTTAGGATCTATCATTGAATGGATGGTGTAATAGTGAGAGATGTGGCTTATAGGGATATTCTAGAAAATCGATCAATAGTGTGAGTAAACTCTTAGCGATTTTTTAACCAATACTTGTTTGTGATGTGGGTTTATTAAGAACCATGATCCACCACTAGGTTTCAAAAATATAATAAAATAGCACTAATGTGACGATCTATAAATTGCGGCGAAAATAGATCTTAGGTTGGCACTACTGTATCGCACTTTTCCTAGCCATTGGTTTAAAAATCTCTAGATGGCAACACAAAGGTTGAAAGACACAGTTGTTAAGTCAAGTTAAGTGTACATTATATTCAAGCCCCTGTACCTGATTGACTTTATGAGTGACTTTCTTCCTTAGACTGTGTAACTCACGCTATTGGTTGATTATCGAGAATGGCGGCATTAGTGTGTGGTGTGTTGTAGCCACCGTCTGGAGCTGATGCGTCAGATATACAACATGAATGAGAGCATCAGCGGGGAGTTGTGTGGGGAGGGGGGCGGGGCGGTGGTGGCGGAGTGCGGGGGGCCGGTGGGCGCCGTGCCCCCTCCCTCGGAGCTGCTGCAGTGCCTATCGGCCTGCGCCCAGCAGACGCGCCTGTCTCTCGCTAACCTTTTGCCTTCGAGGTTTGTCCCCAGCACGATGCTAGGCTTCTGTGAGCTTGTTGCCCGTTGTGCTCACTTCTGTACCGTTTATCACTAGTAACACTTTACTTGAAGAGAAAGCTGCTCAAAATCTACAGTTTGACATAACTTATAATATAACATTAATTATCACCTGTAAATTATAAGACATTAAATATTTGATTGATTTTATGTAATTACGCATTATTTCCTATAACGCCTGCACTGGGCTGTCAGTATGACAAAGGCAGTACGAAGATAAAACATGGTTTTGAGTCAATGGAGTTGAACAAACTCAAATCAAATGTTTTAAATATGAAAATTAACAATTTTTTAAATAATATTTTTAAGTATTCAGTAACTAATTTCTATTTAGCATAATTTCGCGAAAATTTTACAGAAAAAGAGTGTAAAATTTACTGTACACAAATACATAAATGTCTCTTATTTTATTGAAGCCTTTTCTGTTTACAAAGTAAATGTTACACGATGGTGCATATTAAAATTTGTATTGTTATTGTTTTACTGGTTTGAAGAGCTTAAACCACGCTCTGTCTGCCCCGCCCCTATGTCACGTGTGTCAGTTGTTGTCACTGGTTTTGTCACTCAATGGAGTTGCTTGGCTTTATGAAGTTGTATGTTGTAAGCTTATTAATATATTCACAAAACTTGTAGTTCTACCGATAACATTAATTTAATTTAGGAATTTTGCTCTCTTTGTGCCTGAGCTGCATTTGCCTTTATCTACAACATTATATTTCTTAATATTTCAGTGCTGTCTTAATCCTGCACGGCTTGATATAATATTTATAATTATCTTATCTCTTAATAGTATTTTTCACAGTTTGTAAATTTTCTGAAATATCAGCAAAAATGCATAATTTTGTATTTTTAATCTACCTACATTTTGTATTTTTAATATTTGATAATGTTAAAAATATTTTTTAATAATAAGTTTTTCTGTGTACCTATTACATCGATATATATTTTTAAATGCTTTCATTCTTAATAAAATCGAAGACACAAATTTCACACAACTTCTAACAATGGGTCAATACAAATGTATTTAAGTGACGACTACTTTGAATTCATGATTTTTCGTTAGAGGAGCTATGTTTTTATAGCTTTTGTTTGAGAGATACAATATTATTTATGAAAAAAGGTTACTTATTATTTTTATATTAAAGGGTCTAATTCAGAAGAGTCCCATTTAAAAAAAGTGCATTGCCTGGGTGCGAATACCATGCACGACAGCTTTCTGTATTTATTTAAGCTCTATATTTTCTGTATTCTATATTTTAATCTAAAATTTATACCTTTGATAGCTTTTAATTTTTATAATAACATACTAAATTCATATGTTATTAATGTATTTAACCATATTTGGAAGCATCGTTTTCAAGTCATTTACAGCTAACATTTTATTTTTGAAATGGTGACCAACTGATGTTTTGGAAAATGAGGCCCGATAGCTGCCAATACCCAGTATATTTTCCATTCATTTTATTAAACGAATTTTCAAAATATAGCGTTTACATCTTTTTTATTCTTCAATGCTTTCTAACAATTTTTTTTTAATCAGCTTTTTTCTTCAATTTTTCTTATTTTTTTTTTAAAATAACCATTAAAAAGCTTGTAATTTTCTTTGTTCACGTATTTCCTAATATGTATGCAAAAGTCAACAGCATTCGGCATGTTTTCTCAAAACTGTATGTAATCTATCAGTTCATATTGTTTTTAAAAATATTTTAAAACATGCTTGTATTGTATTATTCTCTTATACCTACCCATTTTTTTCCATAATTATATATAATAGGAAAAAAATTCCATTAATTGTGATTAGAATTTTTAAGGTATATAATGTTGGCTGTCCACTTTTCTTAATATATATGCTTAAAATAACTGTCTCTTACTGTATGCTTTAAAATTTGAATTGATAGATAATACATTTCAAGAGAACTTATTTACTGAATTTTATTCTAAGGCAACGACTGGAGCTTATGCGTGAAATGTACCACAATGAAGCTGAGCTATCACCCACGTCTCCAGACTACAATGTAGAATCACTCACCGGAGGAGACCCATTCTATGACAGGTTCCCATGGTTCCGTATGGTTGGGAGGTAAAATTTAAAAACTTAAGTACATACTTCTTATATTATCTCAAAACAATCATTTGAGGCCGTTTGAAGCAGTATCAGTCACTAAAGCTTATAATCACCTAAAAATAGTTTGCGTAGGAATGCATGGTAAGGACATACATGGGATAAACGATGATGCAATCAGTTTAACACTATTATGAGCCATAGTGAAAGATGAAGGTTTTGCTTCTTATGGCCTCATTTGTACCACACCACTATAGGCAGTTATTATAAAAGTTTATAAATAAAACTCTTTTATCTTTTAGGTCTTTCGTTTACTTATCCAACTTACTGTATCCAGTACGCTGATCCACAAAGTGGCCATTGTAAGCGAGAAGGGCGATGTGAAGGGATATCTCAGGGTGGCAGTGCAGGCGGTCGTCGAAGAAGAAAACGCAGACTTTGTGAACGGAGTTAAACAGTCAGCTAAGATATCATTCGATGATGAAGTTATCACAAAAAATAAAAAGCAAATAAATCAAACTCTCACACTGAATGAGAAAAATAATCAGCATAATTTGGAAGACAGGATTGTAGAAGGACAAGATTCAATCAAGATCGAAGGTATTTTAGATAGTAAGATGATTTTTCATTAAATTTTTGGAGTATGCTTTCAACTCTTTTGTTTGCCTTCATCCTAAATATTATTTTTATTTTGTGTTTGATTTGCTTCTTACCTTTGTATTATTTTTACAGAACTTGCATTGGAATGTGATGCCGACAGTGGTCGTGGTGACAGCTCTGTAGCTTCAGAACTGAAAGATGAAGATTTGCCTGACCACCTGGTTCCTGGGAAGGACATCACCTTCAGGGTAACAGTACTTCAAGCTCAGGGTATTTCTACCGAATATGCCGATGTCTTCTGCCAATTCAAGTAAGCAATGTGTAATGAAGTTATAATTACGTAGCTCTAAATCTTAAAATTCATTTTTCTTCTTTATCCATTTTCTTTTAAATGTCATAATGATTTGTAGTTTACATATAACGAACTTCAATGTATAAGATTCTTTTAAACTGTATTCAATGGAGTAATATTGATTTTTACAATGTATTATTACAGTTTCTTACATCGTCACGATGAAGCATTCTCTACAGAACCGGTAAAAAACACAGGAAAAGGAACGCCTCTTGGATTCTACCATGTACAAAATGTTTGTATATCAATTAATTAAATATAATATTACTATTCATGTTTGTACTTACAGCCTATTTTTTAATTTATTTTGCTTTATTTTTAGATAACTGTACCAGTCACAAAATCATTCCTAGATTACATAAAAACCCAGCCTATCGTATTCAAAGTATTTGGACATTACCAACAACATCCACTGCATAAGGTAAACGAATATATATTTTTAATGTCTTGGTAATTTTCAAATTTCTTATAATGTATTATTAAATTTATGCTGTTCATTACAAATCTTCGGAGCTATGTTTAGCAAACCTCTTAGAAAAACTATTTCTTTAAGCTTTATTTAGCAATTCATTAATAATGATTGCTGTTACATGATAAATTGATTGCCGTTACGATTCGGACATTAAATTTGCCAAAATAAATTACTTTTTGCGTATAATATTAGTTAAAAATAATG
This sequence comes from Micrasema minimum, assembly GCA_022494985.1. Taxonomy (NCBI): domain Eukaryota; kingdom Metazoa; phylum Arthropoda; class Insecta; order Trichoptera; family Brachycentridae; genus Micrasema; species Micrasema minimum. The sequence continues at coordinate 25,322 of JAGVSP010000673.1, forward strand.
CTGCAATATTGGTCACCAATGTTTTTAATTTGTACCGAAATCAAACCTAAACCTGTACCTAATTATTACATAAATGAAATACATAAAAAAGTCAAGTTAACTAATTTACTTTTTTATATAGAAAAAGATAGTTACACTGGATTTTTTTTGCGTAGTAAATAACTTAACATATAACATGCCATTTTCATAAATAATTTGATGTAAACTAAACTGTCTTACGGTGGAAGGTTGTGGTTTCGCAGGACGCGAAGCAGGACGTGACATGGTCGTCGCCCGGGCGCCCCCCGAAGCGCATGCTGCCCCCCTCCATCCCCATCTCTCAGCCCGTGCGCTCCCCCCGGGGCGCAGCGCCGCCCCCTGCTGCGGCTGCACCTCCCTGCCACTTGCACTCCAAACACGACCTGCTTGTCTGGTTCGAAATCTGTGAATTGGCGCCTAATGGAGAGTATGTCCCAGCTGTAAGTAGAATTTAATTGTTATATTTCAGCATTACAATGTTGGATTAACATTGATTATCACACTACTAGTACCCTTTTCTGCACCTTATGACGCATAGGGTACTGCATTGGTGCATCGAACGTAAGACTAATCTTCAACAAATATTTAAGATGAATTATCATGACAGATGATAACTGAAAACTAAGAAACAAGGTCGCGAGGATACAAAAACTCTTAAAAAAAAGTTCTTTTGGGAACAAAATATAACCCAATGTTTTACTTCCTGTAATGATAGTCCAACTAATGTCAGCATTTTAATGTATATTTCAGGTTGTGGAACACAGTGATGAACTGGCGTGTCGCGGACTGTTTCTTCTCCATCAAGGAATCCAACGTCGCATTCGCATCACGGTTGTACACGAGCCTGAGACGGAACTTCGCTGGAAAGATGTTAGGGAACTGGTTGTTGGTAAGAATCAGTTTTTATTCTAATATCATCATTCGGATAAATGTATCAATGGATACATTGTTCAGTTGAATAATTTGTACTTATGTAGGTATTTAGTCTTGTAATATAAGAACTGTTTTCCTAGAAACTATTTTTTTTTTTTTTTTTTATTTATTTAAAAAATCTTATAAAACATACATGTCTTATAATCCCAGGAGTTATAAAAACTCATTTTGGGACCGGTATTACATACATTTTTAATTACATATTGCACAATCAAACACAAATAAGAAAGACGATACAAAATTAACACATTCAATCTTAATCCTATACATCATAACTATCATTGAAAAACATATTTAAATACAAATCTTTAAGGGCTCTACTATGTATTGATTTTTTTTTTTTTATTTCATGGGGTAGATTATTATATTGGGATCGAGAAATGTTCATAAGGGATTTTTTTACCGAATTTTGTGGATCGAAATTTTGGAATGTGGAGGTTTTTTTGAATAACGTGTATTGTGACCATGAAGCTCAGAGTTAAAATTGTGTTTCAAACGTGTATGTGCTGAATGATTCAATATGGTAAGTATGGTATTTGTGATTTCATGTAATGGTATTACTTTGAATGGGAGTATTTCTGTCTGGCGATATATTTCTTTTACATGTGTATCCCAGGGTATCCCTAAAATATTTCTCAGAGCCCTGTTCTGGAGAACTTGAATTTCGGAAACCTGTTTCTTGGTAGCAAAACCCCATATACATGACAAATATACAAGGTGAGAATGTATCATAGCGTAGTAAATAGAAAGCAAAATATTTTTTGGAAGTAAACCCCTGAGTCTGTACAAAACTCCAGTTACAGGGGCTATCTTTGCTTTGACATGATCAAATTGATAACTCCATGAGAGTTTTGAGTCTATGAATAGTCCTAGATATTTAGTTACGTTGTTCATTTCAATCTGAGTATTCCTTAGAGAAATATTGAGGGATATGTTTTTTTTGTTCCCAAAAAGCATGCATGAAGTTTTTTTCACGTTTAAGCTTAATTTGTTTATTCTTAACCAGTTTGCTAGATGAGAGATATCTCTTTGCATTTTATTTTCAAGTTCGTTTATCGTGCGACAATGATAGAATACTATAGTATCATCAGCATACAATTGTAGAACACCTTGTATGCCCCATGTAGTCACATCGTTTATGTACACAAGAAAAAGTAGAGGACCGAGAATTGAGCCTTGAGGTACACCACAGGTTATCTCCCCAAAATCACTGAAATCCTCACCAATATGGACCGAACAATATCTATTGGTAAGATAACTACGAAGTAGTTTTAAGGGAGTACCAACAACGCCTAAATATTCTAGTTTATACAGCAATATATTATGGTCAACAGTGTCGAAAGCTTTTTTCAAGTCTATAAAAATCCCTGCTGCGTACTCACCATCATCTAGGTATTTTTGAAGATCACTTTTCATTCTTGTGACAAGTTGCCCCAGTAAATCCTTGATTCCTACTCCCATATCCTTTTTGTCTATGACTTCCTCTATCCAAATTCCAACATTGTCTGTGGCACTATCCTTTCACAACGCGGGTAGACAAAACTTTTATATGTGACATTGTTGTTTTACATCGTTCAAAAACCGCACGCGCGTCTTTCGCATTTTTTTCTTACATCGCATCCGCTTTCTCATACGCATTTTTACTTCGCATCGCATCGATATTCAACTAAAACTATTCAAATAATCATCCCAGTTGTCAGTGTGTTTTATTGTAAATTTCTTGTGCTGTTTCGTGATTAGTTGATGTGCAGTGCAGACCAGATTTCCTGTCATCATCCTTCATTCTCCATTCAAGGTAGGGACAATTTTGTATTGGATTGATTGGTGTGGATACCCTGTCGTCGCCTGGGAGCTGGGTCTCGTTAGTCCATCTTCTCGCGCCTTAATCTTATATTAAATTTCTTTCCCGCATCAGCATCGGCTCTAGTTCCTTCGAATTAAAATCGACAAAAACGCTATTCGCCGCATCAAAAAATGGTACCTGTCGAGCCGGACCTCTAAACCAGTAATTTAACCAGTAATTTTACGCTTTTTGTCGTTTTTATTTGAGGACTAGAGTCATATTTATTATTTTTGTTGCAAAAATAATTTGTAATAAAATGAATTTGAGTTTGAATGCCATCTAGCGAAAATCAAAGCAACCTAGATTTCAATAAACACTTACTGATTTCAATGTACTTCATGTCAATAAGTAAATAGTAAGTGATTATCTTATTCGTCCATAGATGTCACTTTATTTGTTGTCATCGATTTTTTTGACTGTTTATAAACAGTTGTCACCTGTCACAATTATAAACATCCGCGCATAGTATAGTACATATTCATCTGTCATTTATAGAAAGTTTCAAGTTGAACACTATTAGGTTATATTTACCTTTATATAATATTAGTTTTTCGTTATATAAAGAGCAAAATATTATTATTTATTTGCTTCTTTATAGCGCAAAACGCCCGCATCCCATTATTAGGTTATATTTACCTACATAACCGTTTGGTTTTTCATTACATTATTAAAGAGCAGAATATTATTATTTATTTGCTTCTTATAACGCAAACGCACGCATCTGTTTATTTCTTCTTAGGTATAAGATTACATGTTCTTGTTCTGTAATATTTACCTATGAAGATAGATGGGAAACATAATTTTTAACTGATTATTGTTTTTCATTATACTCAACGCACCCATAGATACAAACAAAACATGTACGTATCTTGTTGTTAACTAATTATTGTTAACCCCACGCATCCATAGTACGTATATTCCATATGTACGTATCTTTCATTTAAATGTAAGTTGAAATACTATGTCATACACTTACATTATTTAGTATAAAACTTGTTCTGTAATACTTACCTATGATATCAAGATTGTATGTCAAAACAAAACATATTTTTATATTATTGTTTTGCTTCAATACTCAACGCATTCATATATACAAATGTATAAAACATATTTACGCATCTAAATGTAAATATTGAAATACGTTCTGTCATATACCTACTACATATTTATTATAAAATAAATTGTCATGTAACGGGCATGTTATGACATTTAATTTTGGATTTAATTAATTTAAAATTAAATAGGCATGTCTCAACATTTTTGAATAATATATAATTTTGTTTATAATTATCATTAGGTATTTTTTCTATAAAGTACTTTAAATATTAACGCCTTAATAAATAGGTACGCATTAAGTTCACATAAATAATTGTTTTGCGTTTACGTATATCTTAAACATACTCAAAATCATAAATAATTTGTAACTTGTTTTTTCGTAAATTGTATTTAAACTATAAATAACATTTCGTGTATAGTAGTTAATATTACAAGTTCATTGTTGTTAATATTACAATTTCTTAAAGTCATATCAAAGATACGCGCAACTTACAATTGGTTTTTTCTAATCAAGTTATTATTTTCATATTTATTGTAGTCATATTTATTGGGTTACAATGGCAACGCAAAATACATCCTCATCAGCGTCATACAACGCAAAACAAATCAAATTACTTGAAGCGAAAAAATTAACATATTTTTCAAGAACAAAGGCATTACATGATAGTATACCTAATATAAAAACTAGGGCGTCTATTTCGTGTTTTGTAAATAATGCATCATTATTGTGCGATATACGGCATAAATTTATTGACATAGTAAATAACTAAAATGATATCAACATGGATTTGGACCCAGAATTTTCGCCCGATTTCGAGATATTAAACACATATGACGAATTTATACGCAACGATCGAACATACTAGAAAATTATATGAAGTCAATACTTCAAAGGTTTTTGAAGCTCAACCTAACGCAACAAATAATCAAAATAATACTATAAAATTACCTCCCGTGGAGTTATTTCCCTTTGATGGAAAACTGGAAAATTGGGATATTTTCTACGAATCATTTAAAACTAATATCCATTTAAATGAATCATTAAATAATTCGCAACGTATGCAGTATCTTGTTGGGAAATTATCTCACTCTGCTTTGAACGTCTTTTCTGGGATTTCACCTACAGGTGACAACTATCCCATTATTTGGGACAGTCTAGTTAAGAGATATCATGATAAACGTAATCTCGGTTCACAATATGTAAACAATATATTGGATATAAAATCAACTATACCCACAGCTCAAAGTTTATGTGACTTTAGCGATAAATTTTCCGCTTCTGTTGCCGCGTTAAAACAATTAGGTATAGGCGACATTGAAGATTTTTTGTATTTTTCCTGTGCAATCAGAAAATTGGATCAACAGACTATAAATGAATTCGAGATGACAGTAAGAGATAAAGAAATTCCCTCTATGACCGATTTGATTGAATTTGTAAAGGGAAAAGTCAAAATTCTGGAACGTACCGCTAATAACCTTAATAATAATAATTTGTCCAATACAAATAAACCACACGCTTATAAATCTAAATCTCAAAATATATCCAAGTCATTTATGACTCATTTCAACGATAAATCGCATACATTCAAAACTTCATCAACAAACAACTGTTCCTACTGTAAACAAACTCATCTTCAATTTTACAACTGCAATAAATTTAACGAATTAAATCCAAAGGAGAGGTTTAAGTTAGTAAAGTCAAATAATGGTTGCATCAACTGTTTATCTTATAACCATGATAGAGGGTCATGTAAATCCAATCGCACCTGCAAATTGTGTAATCAACAGCATCATACCATGTTACATTTTATTGATGATAAATCTGTTACAAAAAGGGTGATTCGCGATGATAATGAACCAACTACTTCAACCGCACAGAATGTGTCGATGTCAATGTGTGCTCGAAGCAGCAGATTGCAACATGCAATAGTCATATTACCAACTGCACAAGTATATGCATATGCCACTGGACAGGATAAAAAGGTTATCAGATGTTTAATAGACAACGCTTCTCAAAACAATCTGATTACTCTTGAGTGTTGTAAAAAATTAAATTTAAAAATAACCTCCTTGAATAATTCTGTTATTAAAGGGGTTGGAACAAGTTGTAGACCTGTACATGGTCATACATCATTTAATATAAAATCGCGCATTTCTAATCAAGAATATACTATTCAATGTTTGGTATTAGATCATATAACTGACGCATTACCTACTGAATTCATTGACTCTGAGATCTATGCTCAGTTAAGCACAGTTCCTTTAGCCGATTTCAATTGGAATGTTCCTGGTGAAATTGAAGTTGTCTTAGGAGCACAATTGTTTCCTTACCTATTAATGGGTGGAAAAATTAGGGTGCCACATATGTCACCACTAATTGAAACAACATTAGGTTACATTATAATGGGTAATGTACCTGACGCGTCGAAAAATTCGACAAATAAGTTACAGCAATTTACCGCAACGCAAACTTCAACTATTACCGCTTTATCACAAATAGTTCAGTCTGATATAAATTCAATGTCTTTTTGTGCTACAACTGAGTTGGAGAAGACTATGCATAAATTTTGGGAATTAGAAGAAGTTCCCAAAGACCATTTTCTAAGTCCTGAAGACACCGCATGTGAAAATAATTATTGTGAAACCGTTTCTCGTAACGAACAGGGCCGTTATATCGTGGCTCTTCCCTTTTGTAAAGATCCAATTGAGCTAGGTAGCTCCTTTGCAACCGCACAGAGGCGTTTGTTGGCCTTGGAACGTAAATTCAGTTTTAATCCTGAATTACGTCAGCAATATAATGACGTTATCAAAGAGTACATGACAAATAATTATTTGCACGAAATTCCAGCTGATACTGAAGATGGATATTATATACCGCATCATGCAGTGGTCCGCCAAGATAAAACCACTTCAAAGGTTAGAATCGTATTAGACGCAAGCTCAAAAACTCATTCTGGCTTGTCGCTAAACGATATTTTATATTCAGGACCTAATCTGCAAGCAGATTTGTTTTTACTTCTGCTAAAATTTCGTTTGTTTGCCGTAGCAATTACAGCAGATATACGACAAATGTATTTAAGAATTGGAGTTTTTGAAGAATTCCAAAAATACCAAAAAATATTATACCGATTCAACACTAACGATAAGGTTCGCACTTATCAATTTAGTTGCGTTCCATTTGGTTTAAAAGCCAGTCCGTATCTAGCAATGCGGACAATACGTGAACTTGCAAAAAATGAGCAGCAATCTTTTCCTAATGCTGCGAAAATGGCTACTTCCGATTTTTATATGGACGATTTTGTAAAATCGGTTCCATCCAGCTGTGGTGAAATAGAATCACTAAACCTAGTCAACGAATTAATTGCATTTTTCAAGACTGGAGGATTTGAGTTGGTGAAATTTGCCAGCAATTCCAAGACCCTGTTGGATAAATTGCCACCTCAAATTTGTGCTCCTGTTGATCTTTCTGATATTAAAAATAGTCCAAAAATACTAGGACTGGAATGGATACCAACGGAAGACGTTTTCTCATTTAAATTGTATTCTTGCACAGAACCATGCACCAAGAGAAATATTTTATCAGTTGTTGCCAGACTCTTCGATGTTTTAGGCTTAGTTTCTCCTGTAATTCTTTATGCTAAATTGCTCATAAAAGCCCTATGGAGTGCTAATATAGGTTGGGATGAAATACCACCTGCTAATATAGCCAATGCTTATCAAAGTCTGATAAAAGAGTTGCCTTTACTATCGACTTTAAGAATTTCTCGCTATTTAAACGTCACTCCAGATTGTACTGTTAACATAGTAGCTTTCTGTGACGCCAGTTTAAAGGCTTATGGTTGTGTAATTTATCTACATGTTACTGACGCTCAAGGTAACACATCAATTAATTTAGTATGTTCAAAGTCAAAGGTTGCACCATTGAAGGTTGTGTCGTTAGCCCGCTTGGAACTTTGTTCAGCTTTATTATTTTCTAAATTAGTTAGATTTGTATATAATACCTTTAATCCGCTTTATTCTATAAATAATATTTACTCATTTTCCGATTCCACGATAGCTTTATCCTGGATTCATTCATCACCGCACCGCTGGTCTATCTTTATTTCTAACAGAGTAGCCAAAATCCAGGAAAACTTTGATTATAAAACGTTTTTTTCATATTTCTGGGACAGAAAACCCCAGCAATTGTTTATCTAGAGGCCTTTTGCCTTCTCAACTCATAACATATGATCTTGGGTGGCATGGCCCTGGATGGTTACTTAACCAACCAGAGTCGTGGCCTACCAAATCATTTGTTTCATCCGCAACTTCAGAAGTTCCTGATGTCAAGTCCAATGCTTTTACTTCCACAATAAAACAACCTCCTGTTTTATATCCGCTGGTCCTTCGAGTTTCCTCTTGGAATAAATTACTTCGTGCAACGGTATATGTACTACGTTTTGCACGAAAATTAACGCACTCTAAAAACATGGAAGTGGAGCACTTGAACTGCGCAGAACGATACATATTGTTCGCAGTTCAACAACATCATTTTTCTATTGAATATGCAGAGCTTTTAAAAGGGAATACTCTCCCTGCTCCCTATAAAAGACTTGATTTATTTATAGATAAAGATGATCTTATTCGCATTGGAGGCAGATTATCAAATGCCGATTTGCCCTTCGATGCTAAACATCCTGTTCTTTTGCCAAAGTCAGATCATGCAGTTGATCTTTTGATAGATCACTATCATAAAACCAACTGTCATACTGGATCAAATTTGTTAAATTCAATCATCAAACAAAGGTATTGGATTGTATCCGCTCGTAACAGCATTCGAAAAAGGATATGGCAATGTCATTCTTGTTTCCGAACAAATCCAAAAGGTACTCACCCTAAAATGGCTGATTTACCATCTTACCGAGTTCATGAAGCGACTAAGGCTTTTATTCATACGGGTGTTGATTACGCAGGACCCATTAATATAACGTTAACTAGGCGTCGAGGTCACCATTCTCAAAAGGCATACATATGTCTTTTTAGCTGTCTAACCACTAGAGCAGTACATGTTGAGCTCGTTTCCGATCTGTCTACAGACAGTTTTCTAGCCGCTTTTAAACGTTTCCTCTCAAGACGAGGACCTGTCAATTGTCTTTATTCTGACAATGGGACTAATTTCGCCGGAGCTAAGGCTCGATTATCCGAATTGGTGAATCATACCGCATCTGAATCATTTCAGGTTGCTTTAAGGGATGAATTGCTATCCAAAAGAATCACTTGGAAAATGATTCCACCCAATGCGCCTCATTTTGGAGGCTGTATTGGAATCTCAAATAAAGTCACTTAAATCCCACCTATATAGAGTTATAGGAAAGCAATTACTCACATATGAGGAATTGCTAACGGTGATAACGCAAATAGAAGCTATCATGAACTGTCGTCCCTTGTGTTTGACGTCAGAAGACCCAAATCCGGAAATTCTGACCCCTGCCCATATTTTTAATGACCTCCCCCTCTTAAAAATTTCTTCAGCGGAAGATATATTTTTACTGGAGCATCCCAAATTTTATTGGGGCGCAAGGCCTTGTTGGATAGTTTAGCTAAATCCTTTTGGAAGAGATGGAGAATAGAGTATTTACATACATTGCAAGCTAGACAAAAGTGGTGCACTAACGACCATCCTGTGCAAGTAGGCACGGTTGTTCTAATACATTTAGATGATGTACCACCATTGCGGTGGCCATTAGGTAGAATCGAAGAAGTCTTTCCTGGATCTGATGGAGTCATTCGGGTAGCTTTGGTGCGCACTAAGACTGGGACGCTAAAGCGACCCGTAGTAAAGCTTTGTCCTTTACCAACTTTCGCTTAGTTAAATTAATTTAATTTATTTAGAATTTTTTAGCATTAAGATTATCTAAAATTTCTATCGCATCTCTAATATATTAATATTAAATTATATATCAATTTCATGTTTTAATAAACATTGGAATTTCCGCATATTATTTAACCGTATATTTAACATCGCATTCAAACTCATATTTGTTTTACCGCTGTGCATTACTTTGTTGTTTTTTTGTTTGAAAGCTTTACAACCTTTCAAGGCGGGGAGGATGGTTTGGCGAGTTTTGGTTTTTCAGAGCTTACTGGAAGGATTTCACACTTTTCATTCTTGTGACAAGTTGCCCCAGTAAATCCTTGACTCCTACTCCCATATCCTTTTTGTCTATGACTTCCTCTATCCCAAACTCCAACATTGTCTGTGGCACTATCCTTTCACAACGCGGGTAGACAAAACTTTTATATGTGACATTGTTGTTTTACATCGTTCAAAAACCGCACGCGTTTCATTCGCATTTCTTCTTACATCGCATCCGCTTTCTCATACGCAACTTACGCCGCTAACGCATCGATATTCAATTAAAACTGTTCAAATAATTATCCCAGTTGTCAGTGTGTTTTATTGTAAATTCTTGTGCTGTTTCGTGATTAGTTGATGTGCAGTGCAGACCAGATTTCCTGTCATCATCCTTCATTCTCCAGCAAAGGTAGGGGCAATTTTGTATTGGATTGATTGGTGTGGATGTCCTGTCGTCGCCTGGGAGCTCGGTCTCGTTAGTCCATCTTCTCTCGCGCCTTAATCTTATATTAAATTTCTTTCCCGCATCAGCATCGGCTCTAGTTCCTTCGAATTAACTGATTTTTACAAATCTCAAGAATGGCTGGAGTCCATCTAGCTGGATCCATCTAGCCAGGTGCTGATCGTTTTAATAATTAATAATCTAATAATTTTAATTCCAGGTCGCATACGGAATAGTCCAGAGCCTGCAGATGAAGATGACAATGAATCATGTGTACTTTCTCTTGGACTTTTCCCGGGAGAACCTTTGGAATTGCCTGGTGACGATCGTTCAATGTTTAGGTATGTAATTTGTACATAATACATACTTTTGGGCTATTTTCCAAAAACTCTTTATTGGATGATATATGTACAGATCGTCATAATTGGTTTTTAATTATCTTTTCCATTTATCAATATCATTGATTTTAGGTTTGAAGCTGCTTGGGATAGTTCTCTCCACAACTCGGCACTACTTAACCGAGTCACAGCAAGCGGAGAAATTATTTACATCACACTCAGTGCATACTTAGAGGTAAGTTTTGATTACAATAATAACATAAAAACAGCTTGACAAAGAAAACAAAACCAAATACTTACTGAATTATGTACATACGACTTATGCATTCTGTTTGATTTTGCAGTTGGAAAATTGCGCTCGTCCCGCCATAGTAACAAAAGACCTATCGATGGTGATATACGGACGTGATGCTCGTACAGGACCTCGCTCCCTCAAACATCTCTTCAGTGGAGCAGCTCGTCCCACTGAGGGACAAAGGCTGACTGGGGTCTACGAACTAAGCCTACACCGAGCCCTTAGAACCAGGTATGAAAGAATATTCATTTATTTTTCTATCGGCATGTTCGGCAATAGACTTCCCCAAGATACCCTGTCTTCAGCCAGAACTCTGGCTTCTTCCCATGTCAACCCTGTATCCCTCAGCTCTACCAATTCATTTCTAGTATCCATATTTTCTATTGTCAGACCATAAAATGTATTAAAATCAAAATATGATGTCTGTTGTTTCAGGAGTACAGCGCAGGCAACGTAGAGTGTTGGACACAAGCAGCACATATGTTAGGGGAGAGGAGAATCTTCATGGATGGAGACCTCGTGGAGATTCACTCATATTTGACCACCAGGTAGTTAGTTACTAAATACACTTCATATCAAAATGATCAAGTAAAATTTATCCTTATGAATAATTATCTTCAAAAGCAAAAGTATTAATATGTTTGTGTTATTTTTCAGTGGGAATTGGAAAAGCTCACAAGACTTGAAGAAACTGGTCGCACACGACACGCTTTACTACTCCGTGAGAGGATGGCACCACCCACAATCCCCAACAATGCTGCCCCACTCAACATTCACGACTTTACTAAGTCCGAAAAGGTACGTTATTATATCAACATGTGGTATCAACTTATGTCACGTTTCCCTTTTTTTCTGCAAACATCATCTTTGAAAACTTGTAATTACTTGAAACTGATGAATCTGAAATTTAAAATAATAAAACCAATGACCAACATCCACAAGTAAGGTACAAATAAATAGATGAAAAGGAATAATGTTATGAAAGGTGTGAGAGAGGTTGAAAATTGAAAGGAATCAATTGTGAATTAGACTGAATCTTAAGTGAAACAAAACCTGCAATCTTTCATTGTCTATTTTTATTCGTATGAGAGCATAAAGCATATTTGTCAAACAGGATGCATGCAACATGCAAGCCAAAGCCGGGTGCGGAGGTGGTGGCGGAGGGGGAGTGGTGTACTGCGGAGGAGAGACTGCCCCCGCCCCCAACCACCCTGACCCATCCCTATACGAACCCTGGGAGATGACAGACAGGGAGAGGTACCTGGCAACCAAGTGTCTGCGCCTCATTCAAGGTATTTGTCATATTTTAATGAAGCACATAGAAAATGTGAAATAAGGTGAATGTTAAAAATAATGCTGTTTATGTGAAGGTGAATTTTACATATTTTTATTCTTTATTTTATTAAAATGTTGATTTTTTTATAGTGTAAGTTCACTTCTTCATAATTATTTATTGTTGCATTTTTTTCTGATTGTATAAATTTTGTTTCAGGTCGAATCGGATATACTAAAGATAACATGAACACAATAATGGCCGGATCTCCATCTTCTCCCGTTGATGAGGGAGTAACTGATATGTCCTCTACCACTAGTCTCATGTCCTCCATACAGAGCGCCAGTTCATTCGAGTAAGTACCATTTTATTATTTTACTAATAGAAAAGTAAAAATGGAAAAATTTTGTTGTTAGCGTAAACCAATAGCTTTGTAACTGTGCCACTAAATCAGATATGGCAAAAATAGTGTTTTCTTTCTTGTGAAAGATGTTTGTACATGTAGTTTAAGATTTTGCAGTGTTATTGAACCTACAATTCTTTTTGGCAGCTTTTTTTGAAAAAAATATTTAGCTGTCTATTGTTATACTTAAAAATGTATAAACAAGTAATCCTTAGATAAACTATTGTATCAACTTCGTATTTACATCGAGATATTATATCGGTGATCCCTGCCCAAGTCTATTATTGACAAAGCAATTTATCGCATTTTCCATCATGGATAAATAGGAGACTTTATTAATAAATCAAATTTAAATTATTGGTATATTAGGCAGTACTGCTATATTTATCACACCTAAGCCTTCATTTTTTGGTTAGTTATTGCAGAACATAAAAAAATTATGATAAATCATTCAAAAGCAGCATAGTTTTTGTAATTAAGGTGCTCAGTTCATTAGTTTAACTTACTTCAGATAGCCAAACAGCTCAAAGGAGCTTTGACCTCCTTGACAATGACATTTCACTTAGCTCAATCTGGAATCTTCTGTGCCCAGCAACCCTTTCACCCAATTTAACACTAAACAAAAAGTATCAACACATATCGGTGATCCCTGCCCAAGTCTATTATTGACAAAGCAATTTTATCGCATTTTCCATCATGGATAAATAGGAGACTTTATTAATAAATCAAATTTAAATTATTGGTATATTATTCATCCATGCGTTTTTCATTTAAATTGTATCACATTGGGAAATTGTTAAAATGGCATTTTGCTCGACATAAGAATATGAGATAGAAACACGTTTCTTGGACAGAAATGTGGTGGTCGATATGAGCTATAACGTGGTATTCTCAGTTCATTATCGACAAATAAGGAACTAGGACTTGGTGCAGTAAAGTAAATGGTGCGGTATATTTATTGTTTTTTTAGACTGTGTTCCCCGGAGCGTGCCCTCCTAGAGCACACGATGCAGATGTGGGGCGGCGCCCCCTCTGCCCCGGCCCCCACCGCCCCCGGCCCGCTGCCCCTGTACGTGCCCGACTGCGAGGAGATTCGCGTCAGCGCTGCCGTGGCTCGTAAGGGATACCTCAACGTCCTTCAGCACAAGACACACGGATGGAAGAAGAGATGGGTGGTAAGATTTCTCAAATTTATGTATTTTAGAAAACACTAAAGCCTTTATTGTATTTTGGTTCTTTCATAAATTGCATTCTATGACTAACGAAAATATCCTATTCGTTTGTGTATTAAGAAATGAGGATGAGGCTTTGATTCCAACAAGGTCAATATGAAATATTTATTTAAATGTGATTTTCACATAAAAACACGTGAAACCTAGGACTGGCACTGAAGCTAAGACTGACCATCTTATCTTTATATAACAAATTATCAAGATTCAATACACCTGGTGTACAAATTCAGTGCCCTATGCACCATTGGGTGTGGATAAGGGAAAGTAGTAGTAGTAAAGCGTCATGTTATGATGATTTGAAGCATATCATTAATACATTCAAAATTATACTTTGTATCCTTTTACACATCCAATATTGCAATAATTCACTCGTTTTATTTTGATTTTAACTGATATGTATATATTGATGCCTCCTACGTATAATATCGTAACCCACAAATCGTCGATTTTGAGTTTTTGGTGGATTTCGTCTGTATTTAACTATATCTTAAATTCTACCAAAACAAAAAAATTATTTTGCCAATAATAAGGGCTTTTTTGGGGCGTAATTTGTCGTATCTACAACCAACGCATACGAACGAAAATATTTTCAAATGCTGTATTATACGTAGGAGGCGTCGATATGTATATGTTTTCAATACTTTCCAAAAGTTCTAGCCTAGAATTGAATGTGATTCCCAAATTCCAGGTTGTACGCCGTCCATACGTCTTCATCTTCCGCACTGAGAAGGATCCGGTGGAGAGGGCCGTCATCAACCTGGCAGCAGCTCACGTGGAGTACTCCGAGGACCAGGCACAGATGGTGAAGATGCCCAACACATTCAGCGTCGTCAGCAAGCACCGCGGCTACCTGCTGCAGACCCTGGGAGACAAGGAGGTCCATGACTGGCTCTATGCCATCAACCCGCTGCTTGCCGGACAAATCAGGTAATTTTCTATTTTTTTTTTTTTTTTTTTTAATTATGAATAATAAATACTCACTTTCTATTTGTTTACTTTACTTATTTATTACTTACTCAGTGTAAAATCAATCTAAGCTGTGTTGAATACCCATTAAATTTTTTTCAAATTCAATGCGCAGGACATATGTTTCGTAATATTAATATTATTCTGAACTCAGCTTAGATTGGTTTTGTGATTATGACGGTTTATACGCGATTATTAACCTAAAGGTTTAGGATTGAGAATAACAAAATAAATTTATTTTTAAAAGACTTTATCACATCATATTAATTTAATACTGTTACTTTTTATTACTATGTATGCAAATTGCATTTAGGTGAATCTAGACGCGGGAGAATGGTGAATGTCTAGACTTGTATGGAACCCTAGCAATATTCAACCCATCTTATTAACACATTGGTTACGGTGTGTATATAGTTATGCGTATCAGAAACTATGCATTTCTGTTAACTCCAACATACAAAAAAACTCATCTTCAACTTCTAATTTCTTCCATCGTGTTTGCTTTCCTGTGTAGCGATAGGTGTCTCTATAATATAAAATAATAGGGCTAAATGTCATCATTCTTATAAAGAGAGTACTATAAATTAATTTTAAACAAAGACAAAATGTGGTTTTCTTTATATATCAAACATCGCTGTATTGTTGATGTAAACAATTTTCGTTTTATTCATACGAGCTCCACAGTTTGAAGTTTACTGACATACTTCATGTTGCAGAAATATAATCTAATCCGCGTCAAGTAACATTTCTTCAACAGACATCGCCGTAACTTATGTGTTAAATACTGACTTATTTACACCAGATGCAACCAATCAATCATTGTGTTTTATATACACGTTGTAAGTTTGATGTCGACAGGTCCAAGTCCGCGAGGAAGAACCCACCACCGCAGCAGATCACAACAGCAACACAAGGGAAATGAGATACAATCACCATGGAATCTGTACTGGTTTATTAAGTGCATAACTCCCGCACGTTATGTCCCCGCTTATATTTAATTGCCATTCCTGCAGGTAACCATTTCTTTCTAAATTGTTCACTATTCTAATCAGAAACTTAAACTCTTTCGTAGAAAACTCAACTTGTAACTAACCTACTCGAAAATAATCAGGATGGAGGATGTTTGTTTATTTTGATTTTGGATTAAACATTTGTCTATTTGAAATTATGTAAACTATACACACATGTTTTGAAAGTAAAAAAAGAGATTATAATGGAATGACTGAATTTGTGATTGAATTAGGTTTTGTAAGAAACTGTGATAACTTTCTATAAAATGAAACGGCGTATTTTTATCTGGAACATTTTTTAAATGAAATATTTTTCTAAAAAGATTTGTATTCTTACCTGCAGGTTTACCTAAAGTAATTTAAATTGAAATTATCAAACGACTTAACTAAGTACATGGCAAAGGATACTAACCAACGACATATCTCTAAAAGTGCCATTTAAATGTAAAGTTTGCTAATAAGAATTAATAATCAAAACTGCAGAATGAGAATTCTTTACATTTACTTACAGTTTGTTGGAATTAATAAAGGGTGCATTTAGATTGAGTCTAATTTGTAATGGCAATTGGATACTTAGAGCACGGGACAACAAATTCAGACACAGATTCCATTGGTTAAAAAGTAAATTAGCAAATCTGCTGGCATTCTTTGTTTACCGCTGCTACTGTGAGCTGACATTCTCATCACTTTATATTCTCAAACTTCCTGGTTGTTATTCTTAGCGACAATACTAGTTTTTGATATAAAATTTATCGTTGCTACAAATATTGTCACTATTTGAAAATGTCAAAAATGCTCTGTTGAAATGGCTGTCGATCAGTAAATAATGTAAATAAAAATTAATTTTTGCTTACAATCTTGTTAAATCAATATGTTTTTTTTTGTCAAATATGTGAATACGTACTTTTTTCTAGAATGTATATATTTGTAATAAACATTTTACATAATACTGTTCTAATCAATGAACGCTGAACACCGAAAGAAAATATTGTTCAAAATGTTTCGAGTTATAACAAATTAGCATTGTGATATTTTATTATAATTTTATTCTAGTCATTGTGTTACCTTACGAGCATGGTTGAATAGTTTCTATGTTAATGCATGAGACACAAAAAGTTTTAAATAACAACATATTTGAATATTTACTGTACAGCTATTAAGAAACCTCGCTATGTTTTTTTTTCAGTCTTCTATCTATTATGGACCATTATGAGAGTGTATCATTCTAGTTACCAAATATATTTAAGCATTTATTATTAAAAGTGAATAACCTAGTCATTTAATGTATTAAGCACTACCTGGCGATAAAATTTTACTTTACATACATTTATTTAATGTTTAAGTTTTTTTAGTGAATCTATTTTTTAGTATTTGATTATATTTCATTGATGCTTATGATGATTTTGAAATATAATTGTTGATTGATGATAGACCAGATGATAGATCAGATGTTTATTCATTTACCTGCGATCAAGTGCATTAGATATTTTTATTTACATCCTTTAACTTAGGTGTAATACAATTGAAAGTATTATATTAAATAACTATTTGATGTAGTTAGTTTTATATAAGATGGATGCTTGAATATGAAATGGTAACCGAGAGCTAACTTTATGTGAAATTGTTATCGTAATAAATTGTACATTGAGTATAATAAGAGAAATGCAATTTCTATAAACAGAGATGTTGTAAAAGTGTACAAATAATCAAAATGGGGTTGGGATTGTGCAATGAATACTTAGAAGGAGTTATTGGTATAAGGAATGTAGGATTGAATAAATAAATATATTTTTAGGTAAATTAACATTCCTTGAAAGTGTTTTCTATATGTTTAGATTAGAGACATAACCGGGAAAGGATTTGCCATTAGAAACGGCTTAACAACAATGAGCTCTAAAAAATAGAAATATTGTTGGTTCTAGAATAATGATTACTGTGTAGAATTATTTATTGCAATTATTTCCTTATATTACAGTGTGCAGCTTTTATATAAAACGTACCGTAAATATTGGTGTTTGCATTCTTCACATAAAATGTTTAAGAATTTGCACATACATTATATTATGTAATCCAACGATTATTCTCATAGCATATGGATATAATCAAGAAAAGTGTAATATTATTCTACTGGTTGAAAAGATTAACTGTAAATATATTTTATATATAGTTTTTAATCACCTACAACTCTCCCACTCTGTTATTATTTGACGTCTCTATCTTAATGCCAATACAAACGTTAATAATATGTTTTGCGGATTGAAGCTTTATTTTGCATGTATAATATAATGAATGTGTATTTTTTTCAACGGGTAATATTTTAGTAAATATAATATGATATAATGGTGTAAAATATATTTATTTTTGTTATCAAAATGCTTTTTGCACAAATAGATAAATATATGCTACGATGTATGTAGAATTTGTAGTCTTGATATTTTCAACAACCAGAGAACTGACAATTATTTAAAAATGCATTTTGCTTCAGTACACATTGTAAATCTTAATTTTTTTCTTTCTAGACATAAAAATTATACACTTATAACCATTAAGTTAGTCACTTTTTCCCTGCCACATTACGATTCCACCTAAACAATGTCATAAAATTAGTAATTTATACATATTTCATCACTAGAAATGTAACATGGGAAAATAGAAGCAATTGTGTATAGCTGTTATTTAACTTGACTCATGTGTAAACAATTTTGAGATCACTGACATCCGATATAATAGAGACCGCTCTAAAATTCTGACCAATGTTCACACAACAAGTAAATCCACTTATGCGACATTAAGTGTAATATTAAACTATTTCATAATTCTTCTTCCAGTTCAATGCTTGTGTGCAAGCCATCTTTTTTATTGATTATGATTTATTACGGATGTGAAAATTTATTGATAGATTTGAAGAATCTGAAGCAACAATCAAACATGGGTGAGCTGGTTCTCATCTTAAAGATGAATTTGATTGGACATTCAGTATAGGGGGATAAATAATCTATGAATCTCAAAAGATACAGAAATTTATAACATATTATTATTTGACAACGGGTGTTTTCTTGTAATTATTAAAAATATGTCTAAATCAGTAAGTATTATCTTTTTGCAAGATGATCACTTAACTTAATATAAATATAAAGTCATTAGTTGTTTGAAATATTTCTTCCAATGGTCACGCTTTTGCAATTTGCTGTAAATTGCACATTAATATTCAGCATTGTATATACAGAGTAAATTGTTGTTTTAAGTTATATATTGCCTTGGTACAATGTATTAATTATTCGTATATTTATATACACGTATAAACTAAAATAAAATAATGTTCATCTTTTGACCATGAATCCAAGCTTCATTCGAACTAGAAAAATCATTTTTAAACGCTTAAAAAAATTGTAAGCATACTCACATTTACCTTTTTGGGTTTTGTTCAAGAACATCTCAAGAAAACATTTGTTTTACAAAGAATATTAAATTAGAGAATAAAACATTAAGGTTACCTTAACTAGAATGGAAGTTATTGACAGCATATGTGTGTATTATTTATATTTTAGGTTACCTCATTAAAGATGTAATATTTGGATTACTCAAAGCTAAATGTATTACCAAATTAATAAGTAAAATGGTATTAAGTCATAAATAAAATGCTTTGAAAATTAACAACTGTTTCTTTATTTCTAACTAACCAGCACGCCATTTCGCCGTAGGGGTAGGCAGAGAGGATAGACGCCATATCACTCTGTCCTGACGTACTTCCTTTGCTTCCTCTATATACATCTTCTCATGCACATACGCCGATTATGTCCACTTTTAAGTACTTGTCGTACTTGGTCATGCCATGTCTTTTTCAGCCTTCCTCGGCTTCTACATCCAGGCACACTTGCATTTAAACTTCTTTTAGCCGTTCTTTCATCACTCATTCGCTCCACATGACCAAACAATCGTAAAAGCCCTTTCTTATTTTGCCAATAATGCTTATCTCAGCCTTGCACTCTGCTCTAATTTCGACATTTTAAGGAAGACGTGATGGAACTCCAATAAATCGACACCCTTGAGATAAGAGAGATATATATCTCAAAGGTGTCGATTTCTTGGAATTCGCTGTAACGCACTGTGGGACAAACGGCAAATCTAGGAGCTAATAATTCCAAATGCTTGAAATCGATACTTTGAATGAAAAATGTTTTTTTTTTTTTACGCCAAAAAACATTTAAAGGAAGATAATGCACGAGAAGAAATAGGGAAATCATATGTATTTTCTGAAAATAATCAATTTCATTTTTTATGAACAAAAAGGGAATATTTTTTTTTTTTTTTCATCAGATTGTCAACTTTATATCATTCTAATAAATATCAGTAGTTTTATTTGTACTTAATTATTTTATAGTAGCTTTTATTATATGTTATGACTAAGCAAACAACATTTAAAAAGAAATTTTGTTGTGTTTATTAGTAAACTTACATTTATAGAAATTACATTTATAATAAATTATAAAGAAGTATAATTACCTACTAACCTTTTACATTAAAATAAATAAAGCTTTAAAATATTAATAACCTTAGTGAATTTTAAAAAATTAAAATCATTAAAAAAAAAAAGATTAGCGGAGGTCAATTAAACACAAAGAAAGTAAAAGAATATTATTTTTCGCAAATACATAATCGAAAAAAATTAAACTGAAATGTAAATGACAAATATGGAAACATAAAAATATTATTATAAAAATAAAGTTATCCGTAATATTGTGGGGATCTTAAAATAAACTCATGAAAACATAGACTATAGATTTGAGACTATAAAATCAGTTTTAAAATTGAATGATAAACCTTTACACAAAAAAATTAAATAACTTATTTGAAAAAAACTTAAAATCATCGCTTCATTCTTAGATGATTAAAAACTAAAAAAATTATATTTGTAAAACTAAATCGTTAAAAAAACAAACAAGAAATTATCTCTTTTTCCAGATTTTTTGAGGTCCAATTTCGAAGCAAATACTAATTCCTCATGTGTACTTGTTTCTAGCAGAGAATAAAGTTTCGCGCGTTTTGGTTGGTCGCTCACTTCCGAAAATGGTAAAGCTGGTCGTCCAAATGATGCTCTTGATGGCCCTGCTTCTAGTTCATCAGGCAATATAAACTTTGAATCCAACCATTCTCGATTTTGACTTTCAAATATTTTAGCACAACGTTTGGCAATGACCCACTTTTCACTCAATCCAAAATTTAATCTATATAACTTTTAGTTTGATTTTTTTAACTAGTTCTTCGCTTACAGTATTGTTCAGTTCAGTTTTTGCAAAAAAAAAAATTTATTACTGCCTATTTTCTTTTCGAAGAGATCCGTTCACTGCACCAAACTTCGAACAGCTCTCTTCTTGAAACTGCCATAATTCCTATAAAAAAATATAATAAGTCGCTTGGCACTTCTTGGCACCTATATTCTTCATAAATAGAAAGTTAATAAGTTTGTCTTGTATACTATATAAAAAACATGTCGGGATATGGAGGAATATTGAGGTTTCTAGTCGACTGAAAAAAAAAAAAAAATTTTCAACACGAAAATATACTAATTATGAAAAAAATATATAATAATAAGACAATAATCGAAAGCAAACAAAAAATAAGCGAATAAATAAGTACATACCTTGAACTTTAATATCCACGAAAAAAAAACTAAAATTAAATCAGTAGAACTTTGCTAGTGATATTTTCAAGTTGACGAATAATTTACAACTAATAATGCTTTATTATTGATATTCCAACTCTTTTGAGTTTAACGAGCTCTCACTAATTATCCCGAACATTAATAATTTTTAATCAAACCGAGTTATTTCTAAGAGCCCGAGTGCTCTGTGTTGATAGCGGAGGCTATCTTAGTTAAATTTTAGGAGCCCGAGTGCTCTCTGCTCTCTGTTTGTCAAAGTTCATTCTAAGAGCCCGAGTGCCCTCTAGTTTGTGCTACTTTATTGAAAGGATTATTTTTAACTGTGTTCTAACTTTGTATTGTGTATTAGTGTAATAAACGGTGTTACAAGCGAAACGCGAGTTTATCTACCTCCCAAAGACGCACGAACCCAGTTTGACGAAGTGCCGTAACCCTGGAATATACAATATTCTTATGCCATATCCACTTATACAATAGGTTTTTTTGAACATCCTTGTGTAAAACCAAAATAAAATGGTGGCCCAATATCTGGACTTGGGACTAACCCCTCCCTGCTAAAGCTGTGTAGGTATCTATATGTATATTTTGAGGGTAAAAATAACAGACTAATAACAATACAAAATATGCATTTATTTTCAATTTTACATTTCATTTTTCACATTATTTAACTATAATCTTTGATCTAGGTTCAAGGCCCAATAATGTAAAATATTTGGTAATCCATAATAAATAATCATTATGAATTAATTATGTTTTATTTCATCATACTAATTCATTATGAAGTGTTACAAAGTGAAAGCGGAATCCATCAATAAAATAATTATTTGTTCTTTATATCTCTACAGAAATGAAGTGGAATTTTTTCAAATTTGGGAATATGGATATTCGAGCGTTTACAGGGCTTATGACCTATCATTGGGTTAAGTGGCCACTTGGCGTTCTACAACATTCCCCATCCGCTTTTTTCCGCTTATTAGCGAAACTTCATCTCTGTAGAGAAATAAAAATCAAATATACTCCCGTCATGGGAAAAACCCAGATTTGTGTACAAGTATTTGAACACACTCAATATGTTGTAAAATAATAATTATTCTTTTCATAATCCCTATTTTAGAAATTCAGTGACATATTTTCCCAAATGTTCAGAAATACTAAAAGGGGAAGAAATGGTGACGCTTTTGCAATTTTATTAAAAATAAAACTGCGCAAATCACATGGTTTAACATAGTTCTTTGATAAAACAATACTTTAATTAGATTTTATAAATACTTATTCCTATCTTCTATTGGAAAAACTATTTAGTACCTACATATTGAATTCTTATCAGCTAAATTTTAGAAAGAGTAATAAAAATCTTATATTTGCAAATGGATATAGTTCAGAAAAAATTTATAAGGCAACAGTGTATCTTTGTATATTCTGGTAAAGGCAATATTGTTTTCTAACCATTGTTTATACTGCCATTCTTTTTCATCTTGCCCAGGCAGTGCACGAGGGAAAGAGATGAGAGTAGGATCTAGGTTGGTTTGTCAGCACATATTATTTATATCTAAACATGCAAAAGCATATTTTAATTTGCATATTTTTTTTTTTTTTTTTTTAACCACCTCAACAGGCTAGGAGGCCCAATTACAGAGGGGAACAACGTCACAAACACCCAGGCTTGAGAAAAATCACTTTTTTTATTTTTTGAGTTCTCTCACGGGAATCAAACCCGGAACCTCCGCATCGTGAGTCCAGCGTCTTAGCCATTACGCTATATATATATACTTATATGCATATTTTAGTTTGTGGAATTCATAAGCTCCACATAGGGAGTGGATATGGTACGATGATGATGATGAAACATGCGAAAACAATGAATAATTATGAAAACACAATATCTATCATTATAGTCAATAGATATTTACATGCAACATGATGTTTCGTAAATTAGACAGTCAAATGTGGTGAACTATTGAATGTTGTACTCCATCGCTGCAGGACCTACAGCAATGAATTGAAATTATTTGTTCACCATATTATGCTTGGGTAATCATAACGAAACTTCATGACACATGTAAATTTCAAGTGGCATCGTACTGTCCTGTTTTTGAACTCAAAATAAATTTATCAAAATGTTTAGTTTGTCTTTTAATATGTCAATAGTTGTGAGTTAAATTTTAAAATGTTTAAATCTATGCTAATATCATTATTTACAACTCATTTTAAAACTAATACCTAGGAACCGGGGAAACATTTAGTGTTTTTTATAGCCACATACCACATAATGTTAAAACACATTTCTTACATTAAGTGACTCATTATTATCATGACTCCCAAAGAGAAATATGAGGACAGCGATATGACAAAGAAGATTTCAATATATTAGAAGGTTTCAAAAATTGGATATATTGTCACCGTGGTGGTGAAGAGAGCTTAGCCCCTATGTATTGTAGGTGGGCTAGCTTTTTCCACCACCACGACAACGACATATGACTTTCAAATGATGGGCAGAATGGCGAATGTTGTAATACATCAAGTGGCCACTTAACCCAGCCAATGACAGGTCATAAGCCAAACAAAAAAATCATATTCAGAGCTTCTCTGTATCTGTTGAGATATCAATAATGATACAAATAAATGTAACTAAAAATTGTTATAATAAATAATATAATTTTATCCTGAGTGCTAGTAGAAAAAAACAAATCGCTGTGGCTTCCAGGTCCTATTAATAACTTATTAAAAATGTAAATATGTCTATGTTGAAACACTATTTACTTAACTTAAACGATGCATTAGAAAATTTAGAACTTGTATTTGTCGTTGGGTTGACTTTTTCCA
The DNA here is from genome assembly GCA_022494985.1 of Micrasema minimum. Lineage (NCBI taxonomy): Eukaryota > Metazoa > Arthropoda > Insecta > Trichoptera > Brachycentridae > Micrasema > Micrasema minimum. The sequence continues at coordinate 49,731 of JAGVSP010000673.1, forward strand.
TGGCTGCTTTTAAATTTTTCTGGAAAATTGCTTTTTCATCACAAAATCCATGTTTTGTTTTTCCAAATGAATTTGGACCAACTGAAGTAGGGGTGTCCCTGAAATATAATTAGTAATATTATATGCGAAGTTAGTGATATCGCATACTGCAATTTGAAAAGATGTGGCTATGCTACGGCCCTTGTATACCCTCATGAAAAGCGGATTTAAGTAAATAAACACAAAATAAATATCTTTGAAAGATTGTCAACAATTTATATGCTTAACATCTACGGATTTACGAGTAGTAATATTTCTTATTCTGATAATAATAAAAAAATCAAATCATAATGCATACCTTCCTATGTTTCTCATTCTCATTCTTGCTTCAGCCGGCATTTCCTCAGGTTCCTCATCGCTACCGTCATTAAACACAGAAGCTACTTGGGCTGGTTTCTTGACTAGAACATTGGTTTGCACTGGCGGAGCATTCAAATTTATTTTCATGGGTTGGCTCTAAAATTCACAAAAAATAAAAATCTTGTAGAATACTGATATTTCAAATTGCACAATTCAAAGGCACTACAATTGCAAATGATAATATTTTCACTGTTATAGGTGAACATTTATTCATACTGGCAATAAATATTATTATGCAATCTGATAATAGTATGAAGATTTATGTAATAGACTAGAGAAACAGATGATACACAATGCAGATTCTATATTAAGACGTTCTGCTGCACAGCGTTTAGTGTGATAGGAAAAAATGTATATGGAGAATTCAAGGACGGTTATATGTGTTGTACGTTATCATATGCTTGAAATGCCTTGTAATAACGCATGACATGTATATCAATCCAACGTGTATATCAGTCCTGTGGTATCCACAAGTTTTTATATTGTAAGATAGTAGAAATAAAAATATGGACAATGTGTATATCAGTCGTGTGATATCAAGCACCACTCAAAAGAATTGTAATGGTGGTGGTGGCAGAGGCGCTACATCATGTGTTGATGTGTGCCCCTCTTCTTTCGGTGGACTTATTGACATTTCCCGTACTTTAGTATCTACAATGAAGAAATCGTGTGATTGTAGCAATAAAAAGGCTCGTGTGATTGTAGCAATAAAAAGGCTATGGGTAGGATAGTCTAGGTCTGGGAAGCAGCCAGATAAATTATAATTACCCTGGTCTTTTCTGGTTCTGGAGGCGTGCTTATTTTCTCTAGATCTGGAACGATGCCGCGGTCTCTCGCGAGACCTGCTCCTGTCTCGTCTTCCCCGCTTTTCAGAGCGTCTTTCATCATCCCAAGAGCCATCCGATTCTTTAAAGTAACGGTCACCTCTGCTTTTATAACCGGATTTCGAAGACCCTGGTAAGATGAAACACTGGCAAAATAAGATCAAATGAAGACAGTTTTGTGGAAGTAAAACCTATTTCATCGAACATAAACAAATCATTTACAAACGAATCTCGGGAATGTTTTAAAATGCTATTTCTTTTCACCATACAATTTAAATAATATTTTAAATCTAATTCGAATAACTATCTTTGAAGAGAAAAATTCCTTCCCTTTCAATTCTCGAAATTGGATTGATTAATAAACAAAATATTATTGAAAATTGGTTTCAAAACGGAAATCTTACCATGTTTACAATGAATCATACAATTATTTTATGTTGCCGTAAATTTGTCAGACCTACATTTCCGCCTTTGATACTAAACGACTCATATCATTTGCGAATAAGGGAAAGTTAGTAGTAATTGTATATGCATACCTACACTATTTCTAATCTGAATGATTTTTTTAGGAAAAAAGAATAAATTCCTCGGAAGAATATTGTGGATACAAGGGTTTAAAAAATGAATATTTCCACTTTACCGACTAGTTTGTTTGCTCTCTCATTAAAATACAAAAATACACATTTACTTCTCAGAAGATTGCAAAGAAAATTTTGTTCTGATATTGGTGGAGCAAAAGAGATTCCCAAAGTGTCAAAAAATGTAACAAAAAAAATTTGTAATGGCCCAGGTTTATTAGATTTCATAACATCTAAAACCCCATCTTTAGATCGTGTAATTAATGTAACGGAGGATAATATACCGTACATTAATAAAAACTTAATGTCCTTAGTACCAAGAAAAGTTTATTTTGATATTTATGGCTGTCAAATGAATGTAAATGATACTGAGATTGTATGGTCTATTTTGAAGTCAAATAATTTCACCAAAGCAAATAACATTGAAGAAGCAGATGTTATATTAGTAATTACTTGTGCTATCAGAGATAGTGCTGAAGCAAAAATATGGAACCGCTTAGATTATTTGAGAGGTTTAAAAAGAAGACAATCGAAATTAAAACACCCTATAAAAATTGGAATCCTCGGATGTATGGCTGAACGTCTTAAACACCAATTGCTTGATAAAGAGCAAGCAGTTGATATTGGTAAGTTATATTTTGTATTGAGATATTTTGAATTAGATGGGTATTCAATTACTTTTATTGGTCACACATTCATAATATTATCTCCCCACGACCCACGACCAGTGTACCTACTGTCATTGTGCAAAATAACTTACTGCTCGTGAACTATGAGAGTGAAATAGAGATACACTTATACACCATAAATAAGTCATGTGCATATAATTTTACTGATGCAAAATTTCTCTTATTTTGTGACTATACAATTTCCATAATTATTTCAGTTGCTGGACCAGATAGCTATAAAGATTTGCCAAGACTTTTGGCAATAACAGAAAATAATCAAACTGCTGTAAATGTTCTTCTATCACTTGATGAAACTTACGCAGACATTATGCCAGTTAGGCTTAACAGCGATTCGAAAACAGCATTTGTGTAAGTAATTATTAATTAAAACACATTTTCGTTAGGAATTAACAACTTTATTCATGAGAGTTAATTGTATTTTTAGTTCCATAATGAGAGGGTGTGATAATATGTGCACCTACTGCATTGTCCCTTTTACTAGAGGTAGAGAGCGCTCCAGGCCTATAGAATCAATTGTAAAAGAAATACAACAGCTATCTGATCAAGGAGTCAAAGAAGTAACTTTATTAGGACAAAATGTAAACAGTTACAGATACTTATCAGAATGTGATAGCGTACCTGAACCAACGAAACTCGTCAAAGGATTCAAAACTGTTTACAAAGTGAAAACAGGAGGTCTTCGGTTTGCTGATCTGTTGGATAAAGTATCTGAAATTAATCCCAATATGAGGATTCGATTTACTTCTCCACATCCAAAAGACTTTCCTGATGAGGTAAAGAAACAATGTAATGTTTAACAAAATTACCACCTAATTTCATTAAAAAGAGTAGGTCTTTTAAAAATATATTATAATATCTTTAAACCTTTTTGCAGGTATTGCAAATAATAAAAGAGCGTCGGAATATCTGTAGATCTCTACACTTACCAGCTCAGTCTGGGAACTCTGCAGTACTAGAAAGAATGAGAAGAGGTTATACTAGAGAAGCTTACTTAGATCTTATAGGTCATGTAAGAGATGTTATTCCAGATGGTTAGTATAGAATTTAATAAATTTTTTTATGGTTGATTAGAATTGAATTCGGAGTATTATGTATTTTAATACACCTACAAATTTATTTAGAAAGAATGTGAAGAGTGATATTTTAATAACATACAGTACTTATTTTCAGTTGCTTTATCGAGTGATTTTATATGTGGATTTTGTGATGAAACTGATGAGGAATTTGAAGACACGCTAACATTGATTGAAAAAGTCAAATATAACACAGCATTTCTTTTTGCTTATAGTATGAGAGAGGTAAGTTTTCCCTGTATTTTAAAAAAATAATTGTTAATGTTTTTGATACATTTTTTGTCAAAATTAGGTAAGTAACTATTTTTAATGTGTTTTATTATTTTTTTCTGGGTGTGTTTCTCATACTTATCGGATTATCAAAATTAATTTTCAACTTTATCAAACAATTTTTTTCTGAAAATTACTTAACTTTAAAAATTACTCCTTTTATTATCCTCCTTTATTCTGTTAACAGAAAACTACAGCCCATCGAAGATACCAAGATAATGTTCCACCAGAAATAAAACAAAGCAGGCTGGTAAAGATGATTCAATCATACCGCAAAGGAGTAGAAGAACAGAATCTTGCTCAAATTGGAGAAATCCAAATCATTTTAGTTGAAGGAAAAAGTAAAAAGGTAGAATCCATGTTGGCAGGAAGAAATGACAAAAATATCAAAGTTGTTTTTCCTGACATTGACATTCCATCTTCTCTTTTTGAAACTGTTTCAACAAAAATGTGTGCCGGAGACTATGTAGCTGTTAAAATAGATAATGCTAATTCACAAATACTCAAAGCTACACCACTCTTCCATACGTCAATATCATCATTTGAGAGTTCACTTTTTTATTATGAGGATAAGAAATTAAAGACAGTTCAGTAATTATTATTATATTGTTCATTTATTCATTCATTACTTGTCCATATATACATTTTTCATATAACTACTCTAAAAATTAGTCTATTATATATTATTATGGGTTTAAAAATATATTCATAAATAAATCATTGTAAAACAACATATTGTTACTAAATATTAATTAAATCTAACGATATTATACAAAACGAACATGTTTTCCAAGAAAATATAAATATTTATATTGCAGTGCTTGGTTTAAAAAATTATAAAATCTTTGATAACTAACTAACCAATAATTTTATTTTTATTTTTATATCCCTACAGAGATGAGGTAGAATTTTTTCAAATCCAGGAATATGGATATTCGAGCGTTTACAGGGCTTATGACCTGTCATTGGATGATTCTTGATTCGTAGCGTAAATACAAAATCAAAAATGTTACCTGGTGTGGATATTCGCTAATAAGCGGAATGGGGAATGTTGTAGTACCTACATAAAGTGGCCACTTAACCCAGCCAATGACAGGTCATAAGCCCTGTAAACGCTCGAATATCCATATTCCTGAATTTGAAAAAATTCTACCTCATCTCTGTAGGGATATAAAAATAAAAATATATACCTACTCCCGTCTTGGGATAAATCCAGAATTGTGTGCAAGTATTTGAACACGACCCAAAATGTCAATAATTTTATGTAATAATTCTAAGTACTTATTAATCTTTTAAATTAATATCATAGAAAAAAATATTCTCATTTAATGGAAAATACATGAAATTGTATTTTTAGCTACTACTTGTACTTTTTATTTAAAGCTACTTATATATGTGATCAATAAGTGTAAGAAATGGTCATACAAGACTGGAAGCTCCGATATGAGAATGTGGAGGATTCATCATATTACTTCTTACTACTCTATTTATGGCAACACCTGATTTTGGATTAGACAAATTCTCTGAACAATCTATATTACCTGATAAACTAGGAGAGGCGCCTTGGGAGCTTCCATAAACTTTAGTACTGTATCCTGAATCATTATGCGAATCCCTATCCAACTGGCTTTGCAGTTCAGAAAGATGTGTGTTAATGGCTAAGTTATGCATATGGTTTGACAAATGAGAACTTTCAGCAGGATGAATATGTGAATGTAACATTTGTGTTCCGATTGGATTACTACCATCATTTGTTATTATGGGGGGAAAGTTCCCTCCTACATTAGAATGAAGTTTGTGTTCTAAATTATCACCGGGAAACCTTTGAAATCCTTGATGTATGTTTGTATCCCCTGTGTTTGATATCTCCATTTGGGGATTATGGCTACCATACCCATGGGGTGTTCTTGATAACTCCCTGTTTATATGATCATGCATCATTTCATTAAGTAAATTGTTGGAATTAAAAACAGGATTCCTACTCCGGTTGTAGTTGGAAGCATAAACGTCAGAATGATTTACATTTGATGGTCCTATATTATTAAAGCAGGGCGAGTTTAAGGTAGTAGGATTATTGAAGTGAGGATGAATCTGTGGGTGTATATGATTAGAGGATTGATATTGAATAGGAATATTGTGATTTATTCGATTATCATGTAATCTTTGCCTATTGGGTAAGTCGTGAAAGTATGCATCTTTGGGAATTGGAAGCAAACTTCCTCTTAAAGCCATTTGATTGCCTTTAGCCATGTACTGTCCATTCATTATTGTTTTGTGTGGTATTTGCGGTTGGGCATTTTGACCAGATATCATATTTTCGTAATTAGGTAAAGGTAAAGTCGTAAGTAAATTTGAATTCTTCATTAACCCCGGTTCTAAAGTGCTTCTGATGGGAGCATCTTCTTCATCACTGCTCTCTGATTTATTACCATCAGATTTTTGTTGAAAATTAAACATTTTTCTCGAAGGAAATGGAATTAGGTTGTGAAAACTAAACTTTTTAGGCGATTTGACATTTGGTTCAGGTTTGGAATTCAGTTGGCTTGGACTCGGTTGAACTAAAAGTGACGAATTTATTGGTTCTATTGTGTTAAAGTGAGTACTGTCACTCAAAGGAATAGAATTATTTTGCCAACTATCATGAACAGAAGATTTAGCTGGACTATTGAGATAATTGGGGGATAAAGGTCTACTGATTGATCCATCTAAATTTCTTACTGGGGATTTCAATTCTCTTATTGGGGATCTAGAAATACGCTGGATTTCATCCATTAACTGCTGTTCTTGAATTTTAGCAACTATTTCATGAACAGATTTCCTATTTCCTATTTCATTAGTTGTTGTGTTGTGAGTTTCAACATGAGAACCACATTTTAAGGTATCCTGAGTTTCATTAGTAAAAGAATGAGAATGTGATTCACGAAAACTATCATCACACCTAGCAATGTGTTTTGGAATTCTTACATAACCATCGTTTTCTATTTCTTCAAAACAATTAACACTGTGTTCCATTTTATTTTCTGTAAATTGTGCTCCACACTCAATTTTGGAATTGTCTTTTACAATTTCTGCAACCTTTTGATAATTATTTGTGAATTGGTTTTGATTTGTACTTGAACAGGATGGCAAATTTGTAATTTCAAAATTTTTACTACTAACATTACTGTTGCTCGATGCTCTTGTAAAATTTTTGTTTGGTGATGAGTATTTATCATCGCTTTCAGAGTGGTGGGAACTATCGCGTTTCACGGGTGATTTACTAACTATAGGCTTAGCGTGAACTTCTGCAGTCACATTATGTGAAGACCCACTGCCATTTCTAGCAAATTTACCATGACGATAATTAAAATTAGATGCATCTGAAGATTTGACACTTGCACGATTACGATCTGATCTCTGCTCATTGTCTGATCGACGATCAGAAGATATACTAGGTTCTTTACTTTTATGGCTTGAGGGTTTGATGGCACTTTTGTAATTAGAATTTGTAGGAGAAGCACCATCTAAAACATCGGCACTTTTAGAAGTACTTCTCAGAGATTTTCTAAATGCATCAATTTGATGTTGTGTATGAAAAGCTTTGTCATTGAAATTCCTTATTATGTTCCATGTTTTGGATGTTGCATCCAGCATTTCTAGACTCTGAGTTCTCTTTAGTGGTGGTAGATCTACAGAACCTTGCGGACTCATACCAATCTTTCTGACCCTTTCTGAAGCCCTAAACATGATCCCTCTGGTTAGCCATTGCTCGAGATGCTGTTGTCTCTCTCTACAAAGAACTCTTTCAGCAGCAACACATTTAGTCAACTCAGTTCAACTCTAAATTGGTAACTTTCTGGTCTAGTTTTTCGTGAGCTTTATCTATGTGATGCTTTATTTCCTGCTTGTCTCTATTCAATTTGTCTTCCATGTGCCTGAAGAAGGGTGCGCAGTAGCATGTATATCCAACACCTACAGGTCCTTTACAGATATTACCGGCTAGATCTAAATAATACTGTTCCCCCTTTTTTAAGGGTTCTTTAGGTAATGAATCTAAATTTGGTTTAGGGAAATTTTTCGGATCAGGGTAATAGTGACATCCATAAGGAGACCAATGTTTGGCATTACTTTCAAAATGTACATTCTTAGATTTTCTTTTTTCTTTATTTTTACTCGGACTTGCATGATAGTCCTTGTCTTTCCTTTTACTCACATCAGCCAGGCCATCATGAGCATCAAGAGATCTCTCCAGACTCTTTTCTCTTGCTTTTTCTTTTGCCTTTCCTTCTTTACGGAGCTTGGAAGATTGGACACAAAGTATGTCTATTATTTCGTGTAATTCTTTCCGAACTGCTATATCTTTTGGAGTTTCATTTTGTTTGTTTTTAAGTAGTTTGTTTGAACCGGCTTCAAGAAGAATTCTAGTAAGCTTTCTGCGTCCCATTGCTGCTGCGATGTGAAGAGCTGTGTCACCATTTTTGTTCTGGTCGGAAACGTGACATTCGGCAGAAATCAGAATTCTTGTGACTCCAGCATGCCCGTATCTAGCCGACGTGTGAAGGGAAGTATCACCATACTGAAAAAAAAACAAAGCGGTAAATTCAAAATTAATCAACTGAGTATTTATAACTTTCATATTAGATTTTATGTGCCTACTTTTAATTTATGGCATCTTTCAAAACATAATAAAAAAAATATTACTATTATCAGGTACATTCATGAAATGGACAAATTGAAACCAGATGAATATATTGCTCTTACAATAATAACAATAACAGTATTGTTATGTCAAGCTATATTGCAATTTATTTATTTATTTACTATGGTAATTTACATTTATTATTTATTAACATTCATTACAATAACATGCATAATACTAACTTATAATGTATATCCTCAATTATAGAATTACACATCATTCATTCATGTAGCAAAATATAAATCAGTGAATATTATTTAATAGAAATTAGTAACAAATCTATTAGATAAAATATGTTTGACTAAATCCAGAAATAAAATATTTTTTTCTGTACTTAATTTTATTAAAAATTACAATTTGAAGTATCTTTTCTTAAGCAACCTGCAATAATTATAATGTTAGTTTACAGCAAATGTAATGTTAGAAAACATTCAATTGCTCGTCCAGGATATATAATTTTACAATTAACTCCTTCAATAAAACTTCCTTCATCCCCCCCCCCTCAGTAAGTTCCAGAAAATTTTAGGGAGGGGTTGCATTTTCTTTCGAGTTTTTATGCAAAAAAGCGCGAAATTTGAATACTTTAATTTATATTACATTTAAATATTCTGTTTCGAGTCCTTAATAAATTAATGGATCATAATATTTATCGATGTAAATAGGTAAGTGGATTGATATTAGACTTACATTATTTTGGATATCTGGGTCACAGCCGGCAAGCAAGATTTCCCTACAGGTCTGATTATGTCCGTTTTGACATGCGAGATGTAATGGCGCGAAACCTCCGCGATTGCGCGTATGGGGGCGCGCATGCGCCGACAGGAGGCGCGCGCAGCGGCTGTACCCCTTCCATGCCGCCTCATGAAGCGCAGTGTTGCCGTGCTAAAAAAAATACCAAAAGTTAGAAAAAACGGGGAGAGGAAAGGAATCTTTAATCCGTTTTCTGAAAGTTTTTTTTTGCGTTCGTATTATGTAGTTAAAATATGTCTCCCTGTATTGTATGTGGGTACATTATACCTACTAAAACGCCTGACGAAATCAGATCCTTATTATTACTTTACGTATAATAGGTACGCACGTTAATGAGAGATTAACTCGGTATCAATGTATTTACATCTATGTACGTACTTAAGGGTAGGTACAAGCAACAGACAAGGCAGGTTGCGGAATTCCTATTGTGGTAAGGTAGGTCTATGATAGGTACTTACGAAGGATGTATTTAATAATGAGCCCCGCTATTTCTCTCCCCAGACCGCGACCATCTTGTGGGCTAAAGGGCGTGGTATTTGGTACGTTGTTCAACAGCGATGAGTTATTTACGAGAGTTTAAACAAACTCTACCCCTGGGGCCTTGATCGGTACAATAAATATTCCTCTTAATACACACTGCGCGACGCAGGCTGTAATTACGCCAATGATACGGGCAAGTCGCTCCCACAACTGGAACTTGCTACTTGCTACGGCCGACAGTGTTTTAATGGACAATCTCATAATAATTAACGTTACAGCTTGTATCGCAATCTTAAACAATTGATTAAATTTATGATGCATTTGAAAAATCTTAAAACTATTTTACTATATAAGGCAGTATTATTATTTTGATGGATTACCAATTACCTACCATAGATCGATTACGAATAGATTTAAAATATAAACCAAATAATATCTCTAACCCTAATTACCAAATTAATCACTTTTAAACATCTCACTCATAAAACAACAGCTTACCAAGGAAGGTTCTATATAATACGGCTTACAATCCACCATAGTTAAAAATCAAAATAATTTGAAAAAATCGCCTCATAAGTACCTACTCATACTCTTATTTACACTATTAAAAATGCTCTTATTTTAACAGTTACACTTTTGCGATGCTTTTCAATTCAATATTTATTGGGTACCTACAACCTACACAGATGAGAAAATTCAGATTGGGTATTACCATTGAATAATCATATTAGTCTGTGCGGAGTACCTACCGAGCTACTAATTATTATCAAACAACCGATCTTGAGTCTAATAGTTATTTCATGGTATAATCTCACTAATCTAAATAGATAAGGACTAGGTACCTAATATTTTTTTTACTTAAATGATTCCTGCAAATTTACATACTATACGAACAGCAAGACGCCAGCGCCACTGGGCGAAGGCGAGTAGCCTTTATAAAATGGGAAATAATTAACGAACTTACAAGGGTATCTTGCCGATTGGGATCAGCTCCGTGCTGCAGCAACAGGTCCACAGCTTCCGAGTGGCCATCAGCGGCTGCCCTCTGCAACGCCGTGCAACCATTCTGAAAAGAAAATAACATCATAAATACCAGCTTTCACCATTTTTCTACAACCTCAACAGGTCAGGAATTTTAGGGATCTCGCCAGCCAGGAATCGATCCCGTGAATTCAGCGTCTATTAATAATATTACATAATATTATCTGAGACCTACTTCTTCGTTGTGCTGCCCAATGCTGAGCATCGTGGTTCACTAATTGCCCAGGAACTGACCAATGACTGACCAATCACCTCCATTTTTCCCGGTCCTGAAGCCATAATATGATTGACGCGTTTACAGAGGACCCCATTAGGACCTTCATTTGGTCTACCCATCTTATGTGAGATCTATGTACCTATGTGGTAGGTATACGTAGGTACTCGTACGTTCCTCGCTTTCAAATTATATAGACTTTGTTTTATTGATGTGATGCTAGATTCAATGTACCTATCCTACAACCTACAAGTTACGCTGCGTTTTCACTAGGCTATTTGTATTCGCAATAGACTTGGCAAACTTTGATCGCCAATTTAACATAAATAATATGAAATGTATAGTTAAATAAACCCAGATATTTTTATCAAGTTTATCTTGTCTTTTTTTATCTTTACAAACAATGTAATAAATAAACTCTGGGAAAATGTAAAGTTTCATATATTAACACCACAATTATTGATACTAACACACTTATGTTTATCCAATCCAACGAAATATTTTATTGCCTAGTAGGCAATTGGTTTAAACTTAAATTGATATAATAATATTACGCGTATGAGGTATGAGTTGTTTTTTCGGGTACCTACACAAAATATTTATGCAGTCGGCAAAATATGCTTGAACGGATTTCCTACACGATGGTGATAGCAAAACGTTACAATTTTAAATAATATTCTTATCAACATTGTGTATCGAGGCAACAATGGAAATTGTCTGGAAGACAAAAAGGTGAAAACCACTAAAGTGAAATGGAAAAAGAAAATTTATTCCACGAACTGCTAAGCATGTTTTGAGTAAACTACATTCTAAGTTCATCGTTTTACTTCCCATTAAGCAGTTTGGATTCAAATTATCTCTGGTTCTCCGTGTCTCTGCGGTAATTTAGATCAATGTTAAGACCACATCCTGCGGTCTCTAATCCCCTAGCAATCTTGTTAGCGAGCCAGGGAGAAACTCTCGCCCTGAGCCGTAGGTACCTACCTAAACTTCAACGAGCACGACTTACGGCTTTTAGAACCAATTTTATAAAGAAACATTAAGGCTTTTTAAGTCCTTTACATGCTCACTAGATTACATAATCTTTATGAATAGAGAATTAATTTTAACCCGCTTATCACACTTTTAATATTATTATGTACGTATACTTTTTGCATGAGCAACAAGCAAAAGTCTTTTGTAAAATATAATTAATCAGATCAAAATGAATGTTCCACAAAATTTAAACTACAGCTAAAACTCCAGTTGGAATCCTTGATACATACACAATACATACATGCATAAAAATATAAATTCCACTAATATTACGATGAGTTTTATACTGCTACTACTTCGTGTAGATATGGGCCAATTTCACGCAATGTTCTCAACAATAAACTAAACTTTTATTACTTTGGGTAGTAAATGTTTTCGCGTCTTTAATTTTTCAGCACGAGTTTTGCCTACTAAGAATCATATAGTAAAAAGTATATAAGAATGAGTTTGTTCCCATGGTTTCCCAGAAGTCGATACGTAAGGAAGGCTTGGGGCGCTCTTCGTTTTAATTTTAAGATTCACTTACATTTTTTTACACACATGAATAATCGATACGACATGATTTAAGATTTGTTTTTCTAAATCATTTTAAGTCTACACAGTTTCCTGTGCAGTCTGAAAACTGTCCCGTATAAAGCTAAAACTGGATGAAAAACTGTGTGCTAGTGTCAGATTCTCACTGTGCGCTAATTCCACACATTTTTTCACACAGTTTCGGCGCGCACATCACCCGCGGCGATTACGACAGTATAATACGTATAATATTCAATAGTATCGGTAATATTACAAATAAACTTTGATAAACTTTTACTATGGCGAATATGAATATAATGTAATAAAAATAATATGAACTGAAATCCTAGATCGAAATTCAAAATATCGAATAACGACTATTTGACAGATGAGTAATGTTGCCAAATTGTAAAATCAGTAGAAGTTCCTAAAGTTATTCATAATATGTTGAATTTATCTGCGCTTATAATTGCATAAAATAAATGCTTTAAAATTAAAATGACTCCAAAATCGGTAAATCGGTTGTACATTTTCAGTAGATTCAAATCGATAGATCTGCAAAAATCGATAAGATAGGCGACGATAGAGATTATTAGTATGGCAACATTTATGGCAGCCCGACTGTGTATTATATGGTACGACTGTCGCGTTCTGCGCATGCCTACAGACAGTAAACTGTGCCGTGTAAAGGTAAAATTCACAGCGCGCAGTTTTTATTGGTCAGAAAACGGTACAAGAAGCTGTGTAGTTTTCTGATCAAGAAACTGAATTTTCCCCATTTTTTGGCATTACGATCTGTAAAAATGAGTACCTAATCATTAAATCTGTAAAGATCTAGAGACAGGAGTGAACGGAAACGGATCCTACTTTACTTTTTTAAAGAAAAATAATGATATTTGTCACATTATTATAATATAATGTAATGTAATGTACAAGGAACTTTTTTAACTGTATATTATTTACACTATGTATTTTCTGCATACGTTTTGGAACTAAAACCACTGGCTAGACATCATTATTTCTTACTGAAAATAATTCATTTCTGTCTTAAAAATGAAATGAATGTTATTCGTTTACATTTTCAATTAGTAGGAATACTAATTGAAAGTCCCGCTGTGAAAGTGGTTGTATTTTTACTGGTCTTCTCTCCTCGCCATATTCACGCTTGGCTTGACTCACAGTTGCCATGAAAGGCAGGCTGGTTTTTAACCGGGAATTATTCAAACACGCCACAGGAAAAAATAAGTGGTGGAATCTCTATCAATTATTTCTCACAAAAGTGCATGTCATTCTTTATAATCAAGATTAAATATCATCTTTGTAAATGTGAATCTATTATGGTGAGTTATTAAGTAACATATGTAGGTAATTTGGATTATTAAAACTTAAAATAATAACGCATAAAATGTATTTAGGTACCTACTGAATTCCTAGACTTGTGTGGATGTATAAAGCCATTATTTTAAGATCATGGTAATTAATAATCGTACATCTTTGTTGAAATGATTAGTGTTTAGAGACCGTTATATTCGTCTTCAGCTTAAGTGAACCTTAAGACATATCAGTTAGGTAATTTATCATTCTAGTCCCAGACTAACATTTTTTGAGCTTGGGATGTTTAAAAAAAAAAACTTTAATATGGGCATTTTATTTTTTAAATGACAGATATAATTTTTTTATGTAAAAAGTTTATTCATTAATTAAAATAACTACTATTTTCTACAAAATGGGTGTTTAACAGTACTTTTCAGGTAGTTTATAGTAATTTTCATATTTTCCCATGCCAATTTAAAGTATTAAAGTATCAAGATTCATTCCACTGTGTAAGTACCAATGCACTGTCTTATGCACCATTGGAGGCGGATAGTGGAAAGTAGCAGTAATAATTAAAATACTGTATGATGTATCGTTTACGAGAGGCACCTACATAAAAATCATAAAAAGGAAAAATATATTAAAAAACATAACTACCTACCCATACTACTTCTACTCTCCCTTATACGCACCCAATGGTGCATAGGGCACTGCATTCACGTGAATCTTGGTCGTTTTTTATGCGAAGGGAAGATGATCAGTCTTACGCTTCAGCGCTAGTCCAAATTATCACATATTAAAAATGTTATGTGAAAATGTCGTTCAAATTAATATTTTATATTGATTTCCATCGGGAATCGAACCCGCCTCGGGGTGTAGCTATAGCGCGTCGGGCTCCCAACAATGAGGTGAAAAACATAACTATGTTTATGATTATCTATATTGCAGTGTGTACGTTGCACTATATTTCAAATATTGTTTTATTCTTAAGGCGATCCATCCAGCCAAACATGATTTCAGAACTGATTTCAAATTTTCAAAACGTACGCTTTGTATATGATTGATTTTCAATGAAAATACATGATTTTATAATATTAATTACAATAATATTTTAGCAATTTTTGAAAAAAAAAACACTTAATTGAAAAATACGTGTTGTATATAGAAATGTAAAAGAAAAACATTTTTAAAAGTAATATGTATAAGAAAGAGCGATTAAGTTTCAACAATTTAATTCGAAATGGACTCTGAAACAATTTTATTTTACGAAAATCAGATACTTCAAAAAAAAAACTAACTCATCTTTCAATAAGAACAATAATTGATCTTTAAATAACTATAATTAAAAATATTAGAATATAATATCTAATTATTAAAACTTTGTGTTGAAAATGTTGAAAAAAACGAAAAATGCACTTTTCCTTGCAATTTTTTTAGTCAAATATTTTTTTTTTAATATTTTTATTTCATCAACCAACTAGATAAATGTTCAATCTTTTACGTGGTTTTCTAAATTTTATGTTAAGCTTATTATTGGACTCTAAAGTTTAGTTTGAAAACTGCCTTTTTTTTGCTCCGCACTGGATGGATCGCCAATTCAATCAAATTGTATTGACAAATTAAGTTAAATCTTATCTTCCGAACTTTACGTAATCACACTTCTGTGGTATCTCCGATCCTACGTAATATAAATTACTTGAGAAACCTGACAAACTTAATGTGTAAATTATTTATTGTATCCGCGTTTACGAATGCAGGAGGAATGTAATAGTATGTAGGTATTCTTGTCATGTTGTCATATAAGGCAAACATTGGAATATATTTTGATATGTCCTTTTCACTTTATTTTATTTGAACAAACAGTAGGTAGTTCATGTCTCGCCACCAATGCAAACACTAAATAACGCACACTTTTGTACTTGGTCAATACGCATAGGTAACGCGACGTTCATTAAATTAATTGGCGGTCCGATCAAAGTGGAAAGATTATGAAATAAAGAACTGGATGAGAAAGGTAAATACACCTGAACTGAAGGCAGAGGAGTATTATGGACTAAAAAACACGTTTAGGGACTGTAAAATACATAGTATAGAAAATACAAACAATTAGGTACAAATTGCATCCACATAATGCTGCCTCGTATAAACGGCAACAAAGAGCATGGTGTTATGGGTGATACATAGAATATTTTACTTTTTTCATAGGTAGAATATATATCCAGAATATACTTATTATAAAATTTATTAGTAACACTGTTATATTATTTATAGATTTTATAAAATTGGGAGACGGTATCGACTAAAAATGCCAATAACGCAAAAAACTTGATAAACGGGGAGTTGAGAAAAAGACAATATACCTATGCATTTAATCAATAAATTGTTTTATTTTTAATTATGAATATTTATCATAACCATGTCGCATATCGCATCGTTTCGTCGCCATGTCGTCTTTAGTTGCGTAGTCATTAATTATTTTAAACCGAATAATTTTTAATTTAAACTTCTTTAACTTCGATGAATTCAATTACTCACATATTGTATTTTTAAAATGTAGTTGCGTAGTATAAATGACAGGTGGACAATAATATCAAGGTGAGCTTAAGCTCTCTAGGAGGCTTTAAAATACAAGTTTAAATTTAAAGAGGCACGTTTTACTGAGAAACATAACCTTGAGTGATTTTTTAAATAGGTTTTGTCTACAAGTATCGCTTTTTACTTTATGATTTTTAACTGACTATTTATTTGCATCTTCATTTTTTATTAACGTCCAACTCAATTAAAATAATTCCTAAGCACAATTCCTAAATTGTATTACCTAATGAACAAAGCTGATAGTGATCGGTTTCAAATACAGTTTTTGGAATACCTTGGTAAATACCTACCTACATTTATTTCATTTATAAATATACCTAAACCAACATTTTTTACGGCGCAATCAAAAATTGATCAAAACCTTATGATTTAACTTTTCGAGGGAACCCAAACAAATAATTAGAATTAAACCTGATAAGCATGGGATGAAAAATTCAACATTGAAATCTGATTGTTAATGATTCGTAAAAGGTTCTTGGTTTGAAAAACTTATCCACTTATCCATCACAACTACGTTATCATCGATTCAAGTATAGAATAAAAATTATTACATTGTATTTTAAAAAATGAGTCCCAAAAACAACGTGAACGTAAGTTTGGGTTGAATACAAATAATGTTATTATTTATGTAGCATGAATCTTAGGAATTAGTACTTAGTCTTAACGTGCAATTAAGTACCTAATAATTGCTTTATTTTTTATTGCAGGTAATGTTTTGTACTTTGAAACCGGTTGTATTTAAAGTTAGGCATTCTCGAGGTTCTCCTTAAACCGATACTTAATATATTAATTGGCAGGAAATTAATCAATTATTTTAGAATACAATCTGGATATTGTAGGACTATTGATTTCGTATGTTTGCCTATTTCTTTTGTAAATAGAGCAATTAGATACAAATTTATATCAAATATTAACGTCACAGATATTATAGTACGGAATTATAACCATATTATAGGTAATTATTTTATGCATGTACTAATAATTGAAAATATATTTGAGTGGAGATAGGTAGTACACTTAAGTGGATAAATATACTTTGCGCAATAAAAAGGAACATAGAAGATACAGCTATGGGCATTATCTAACCACTTTAAATATTTTAACCAGTGCCGGTGTTTCTCGGCAACCTGGACGTCCGCTGTTGACGTCCGATCTGCGGGACGTGGACCTGATCGGGAGGATGCGCGGGAACTGGCGGCCGATCGCTTGGCTTGGAGGCAGGAGGAGCGGATATGGTATGATGATGATGATAAAAATCATCCACGACTTGAAACTCAGTTCTTTGAAAAAAAATCTGATAATGTGCCTGTACAGTAACCATCACATCAGTGTCACGTCATGTTAATGTCAAATCTCAACAAAATATCCGTCAGATTCATACAATAAAAATTCATGCTAGTACGTAGTAAAAACCTTTTTTTTAAATGATGCTTGTAAGCATTACAGTGCCAGTGGATCGTTTGATTTGAAAAATCCCTTCATATTCAGGCGCGATAAAAAAAAACATAGTTACAATGTCTTGTTGGTCATTAATTTAGGAAAACATTATACGTGATAATGGTAGTGTATTTTTCGACCTCTTTTGTGCAGGCTTTCCTATACATGCAGGGACTTAGACCAAATTAAATTCATCGCGCCACCTACCAGAAAGGGCAGAACAACGTCTGTTAGGGCATTTGTATAATTAATTCATAATTCAGTAAAATGGTTTACGTAATATTGTTTTTTTGTGTTTGATTGTGGTTTATATTTCTATTCTGATTATTTGATCGTGTGCGGTCGTGTGGTAACTACAACCGCACAAAATAAAACTTTTAAAAATTAAAAATAAATACTTGAACATCTAACAATCAATGGGATAAACTAGAACGCCCCATAAGAAGATGCCCATGAGAAAAAATAAATAAAGTAGCTCAAATAATTGAAATAATGATCTGGACGTAGATAATAATACAGAATGAATCAAATAATTATCAGAAATCAATCATTTGCTTATAATATGTACTTCCCTACATTTTTTTAAACGTATTGGTATGTATCTTCAGTGAATATCTTTGGGTAACCATAATACCTGGTAATATTATGCATGGATTAACAAAACTCGATGCACAAGCGGGAAACCAGTGAATCTACATCATATTTGGAGTCGATTTTGAATTATATTTTTTTTTAATTTGACCCATAGTTTTCGAGAAAATTGAGTTTTTTTTCGACGAAAACAAGGTTGATTTATCAAATATAATTTATTTAGTCAAATTAATACTATCCATAAATAACACAAAATAAAGAACAGTAATTTATTATGAATTTGTGCAATTTTACTGAAGCTGCTGTTCTTAAGAAGAAAAAGGTTTTTTTTTCAAGCTCAGATTAAAAAGTCACGTTACACATTCTTCTGATGTAGATTCACCAGTTTTCGGGTTGTACTACAAGTTTTGTTACACCATGTATAATCGTAGAGATAAAATACAAGACTATAGGTACTAGTGGCTGCGACGACTTTACATTATTTATATTTCACTGTTAGAAGAGAGTAATGACGCGCAGGCTATAGAGAGGCCCTTTCGCCGTTTCCCATAGAGCGGGAGCGTTGCAAATTTTTGGTTAGCGACAACTTCACTCTGCTGGCGGCCATTATTATTTGTTTGACAACAGACGCGTAACGGTCACTTTCGTCGCTTTGCTAGTAAATAACGTGGATACTTCCTGATTTTAATCATCAAAAACGGCAATGGTGAATTGTAGTTTGCTTGGTTGTAGCAGTAAGAGTGTCAAAGGTGTTAAAGGAGTCACATTTCACAGGTAATTGATTTCGATAAATAATTATTTTGATTTACATTGATTTTGGCATATATTTTCCTAACATGGGTATTATTTGTATAAAAACTTTCCTTTTATCAACATATTTACATTATTTACCAGTTTTTCTTAATTTAGGTGATCAATTTGTAAATTAAAGTATGTTTACTGTTGATAGTGACAGTTGATTACTGTCGATATGCCAAGGCCGCATTAGGCATTTGTAAAACATTGGCATTTGTTTTGCTGCAAACTATAGCCAACTTCGTGTTTGACAATCATAGAATGGTTTTTGACCGTTAGGGCCCCTCTATAGCCTGCGCGTCATTACTCTAAGGCATCATACCATACGTTGATTATTTGCTATATTATTATGTTTACTTAGATATAAACTAATAGATAATTATTTTAATACACCACGTAGTAAAATGTTTCTCCCCTCGTCTCGTGATTGTAAAGCTAGGAACACGAACACGGAATAGTAATAATTAAAGTTATCAGATAATATTTATCTCACATCGTGTTTAGTTCCATTCAAATACTCTGATGAGCCATTCCTCTAGTCCTTGTTATAGATATGGACTTACATGTATACAAGAATAATTATATTATGATCTTGTATATGAGTACATAATATGTAGGGGAGCCCAGGGCATAGAATGACGAATAATACATTAAACAAGTATTACTTTTAACATGGTAAATAAACAACAAAAATCTCACATTTTTCCCCCAAAAACTACCAGTTAAGTACACAATGTTTCAACTCCACTTTAATTTGCAGAATTATACAGATTATGGTCAGAAAAATATCTTAATTAATTCAAGAAATTGTGTGAATAAAACACGCGTAACCAAATAAATAAAGGTGTTTAGTTTATTATAATATTAAGATACAGTTTCCCCATGAAACATCAGTAGAAAATCACAATACGTCAGTTATTAATTTAATTTACAGTCACATCTTCAATTTGTTAAAAAAAAAACTTCATCCTCTACAACTCACTTATGGCTATACTTATTTAAAGAACCATGGATTAATAATTTATTCAGCTTGGTCTCAAAACAAACAAAACAACACTTTATTCACCCTTCTCTACTAACTTTTATAAAATTTAGTTATTAGAAGAAACGGAGGATGTATAATTCACTGTTACAACTTTGCCCCTGTTACAAAACACCCCACCCTCCACTAGCCTAGCAGAGTGGCTGAGCTAGCAGCTGTCCATAGCTTTTGTTTCCCTCTGCGTCTACCAGTAACCGATCACTGACCTCTCGTGTTATTATTCTCTCCTGAGAACCCCGGGTTAGAGTTCACGGATCGGGGAACTATTATAACCATCGATATTATGTTATTCTAACAACAGTTGTTTAACAACGTAAACGGTATTTTAATAAAAAATTACGAATTTTCTTAACGGCGCGGCGCCAAATTGAGCAGTAAAATTATACGAAGTTGACTATTTTATCTCGCATCAAGGATGTTCAAAAACGAAAGTTAGATTTTATTATCTGTGCATGTCTTTCGTATTATTTATTTTGACTACGTAAGATTGCGTGCTGTAATGTTTTCAATAAATTTACTATTCTATGGCACTAGTTTATGGGACACTACTAGGCAAATAAAATTCATTTTGATTACAAACCGATAACTACTGTAAAAGATTCAGATTTTGAATCAAATTAGGTACTTACTTGTTTTTTCATCAATCTTGTAAATTTACCAGTGTCTTTAAAAGTTATTTAACACTAACCTTCGAACAATAATTTCATACTAACGTATGTGTACATATATTTGCTTTTTTTATTTCTTAAAATAGTGTACATTATATATTATATAAAATGCACTCTAAAATTAACAATATTTTCATATTTTATATATATAATATATTACTACACACTCACACATCACACATTATTTAACACATACACCTCAACTTTAATATTATTTTTTTTTTTTTATGGATATTTTTTTCCCAGTTCATAAAAGCATTTTTTCCGCTTTAAATAGCACCGAATTTTTGGACATCCTTTTTTTTCTCAATGGTAATCTTATTTATTTTATATTCTTTTTGTTAATATGTTTTATTTTTGTTGTTCGTTATTAGTAATTCAAGATAATATCTCTAGCCCAGATTGTACGACTCGTAACTTCATAAACAGCAACTTATAATGAATATAAACAACAAAAAAATAATTTTAAACACTTTCATGTATACAATGAAAAATTACGTTTAAAAATCTGCACCTGGAAAGCTGTCGTTCACGGAGTTGCAAGTTTTTCAGTCTAGGTAAACGATAATATGTCAAATTTATTTCCGGTAGTTTCTATGCAACATTAATTCATATCTAAAACACACGTAGGGTACCAACTTTACTATACAAATATATGCATACTTCTTGCAATAATATTATAATATTTTGATTTTGGTAGAGCCAAGTAACGGTGATGCTGAATAAACATAAAATCATACATCGCATCGTGAGTGTCGACTACTGTTCACCGCTTCCTGATAGCATTTAGGACAGATGATTCCGTCTACTAGAATTTTCTGAGTAGTTTCCATAGTCATGAATGTTTACTTTTAAGAAATAAAATAAAACTTGCATTATTTATTAAGTAATAAGAAGTGAAATATATGAATAGTTCTACCTAGGACACCACCACTGGCGCTGTGTTAGCTTTTGTGAAATAAGATAATAGAATAAATAGTTATAGATTCTAAATTATTTTTAGAAAACACGTATTTCGGTATTTACCAAGATAAATAAATTTACTGTAGAGTACTAATAAATCTGATCTAGATCTGATAGTCTATTACGAATATGTACAAAAAACTGCAAAAAAATATATTGTAAATTTAAAAAATATAATTAAGGTGTACATAATATAAGCATTTTGTCATAATATTATTTTGTGTAGTGTAATTTTCTGCAATCAGGGCCCATAAAATTTCATTTTTCTGAGAATGGGTCTTTGGTTATAAAGACAAAATTCCATTATTAATAAAATGGTCTTTACTTTCTAGTGAAATGGTACCTAATTGCTGCGATAAACTGGGTAACTTATACAAAACGGGCTTGATTAATGTTTTCTTTGGTAAATTAACTCAATCTTCTCGCAAATATTAGTCGTGAGTTCTACATTATAAATCTTTAGACTAAAATATGTCTCTCGTGACACGGCGATAGCATTCGCTCAAACTCAAAGATTATCCTTAACAACATCAATCTCGCCTGAGATACATACGTTAATGTCTTTCACAAGAAATTATTCATGTGATCAATTGCAATTATTCATTGCGATTATGCGTCGGTATCAATTCACCGCATATTGGTAGCTTTATCTGGCTTGTTCATAATATTATGCACGTATGTGCAGAAATGAATATGCACTTTCTGGAGAGGCAGTTGGGTCGATGACTTGGAACGAGCCTTTATAACTCTTGGAACATAAGTTTATGCAAGTATTTACAATTCGGTAACAAAGCATAAGGTAAATACCAACCTCCTGAAAACGACAGTAAGCAAATAATTTTAATACAAAATAAGTTTCCGAGTTCTTATATCATTTATATTGTAAACGCATAAAATAAATATTGTAATGTTTTTATTAACTTTGTTTTAACTATATTTTATAACATTGATTTGTGTATTCTACAGGTGCTTATTCAGATAAAAGGTGAGGATAAAATTACGTTTAGGAAAGGTATTTTTATAACAATAAGTTTCTAGCAGTAACTTACATTTTTTAAATATTTAAACGTTATTGATATCTAATATTCTTTATTTTCTATTACTAGGAACGTAGTAATATGCAAAACGCAGTAGCATCAGAAAATAATTACAAACCATATAGGTATATACTAACATATGCATTCCATAAAGCCTCACTTTCCACCAATGAACGTGCATAACTCATGTTCAATACTCACCTTCAATATACCATACACCTGAACGTATTAGTTAATTAGATACCTAGTACCTGCAATAATTACATCGAAGCTTTTCATGAAAAAAGCTCTTAACGGCCCGTAACGGAAAGCAATTTAAGCTGTCATGGAAACACACTAATGTTTCATAATTTTTATCGATGGCTTTTGATCAATATTCATTTGTGTTTAGCATCGATCTTTTACGCACTTCTAGACTTCTTGGTATCTACAGGGCTTGAAGGGCTTTAATGGGTACCTAAAACCAAATTGAGGATGAACTTGCTGACTTATAGATATATCACAGATATCGTGAGAGATACGTGTTAATTCCGTTATGTTCTTATTTATAATTTGTAGGGAATGAAGAATGTATTACTATGGTGGTTCAGGTTAGCGGACTGCTAGGAAGCGGCAGACTTTGAAAATTCTCCGAGTATACACATCTTTATACTGCCGTATAAATAATAGTACAGTTCCATCTGGTTTTATTAGTGTCTACTGCCCATATTCAGAATGATGATCAAAACTGTATTGTAGTTTACAAAAGTTATTGTCCATTTAACAAGTAAGTATCTAAATATTACTAACGGATCTTAGTATATTGGAAGTTTTATTTAAGCATTTTCTTATAAATTTAAGACATTTACTAATTCTTATACCAAATCATGTATTTAGTTGTAATCTAAAAAAATAATATAAAATTACGTACCTACGTATTGCGTATAGTAAATGTACGATCTTTTTCTTCTATTCTATCTCAATACCTGTTTCAAAAACGTAACTTGATATTATAAAATAAAATAACCAATAACTAAATAACTGCCACATATCGTTCTACTTTGGTTGATCCGTTTAACACATCGCTGACATTTGAATTAGTATGGCAAAACTAGTTTCTCTTCTACAGTGCCATGTCAAATGACAAAATACCAAGAACAGCGCGTCTTGAACAGACATTGATAAGAACACATAGTTTCTTTAATAATGTACTAAATAATAAATGTTTAATTCCGTCTTCATAATAACCGTGATTTATTATGATTTTTGTTTGCCTATTTTATGAGGCATTAGGTTCCCGGGGTCCTGGACGTCCACTGCTGACAATTCGTTCGACAGTTTCACAAATTCACGGAAACTGGAAACAGATCGCTTAGCTTCAAAGCAATTTGTGGAATTCATATGGAATGATGATGAATATCATGTTAGCACTGATCGTAATATTTTCAAATATTTTGTGGATTAATATTCAATGTTATTTATTTCTTTATTACCTTAATGAGACGTCGTTAATTAAATTAAAAGTTATTGGGCAACAAGACGATAGTAGGTACCTGCTCACGAATTATACGTACAACATCCTTGGAAAGTTTTAATGGTTTAACATTGGTCCACAGGCCACAGGTGACTGTTATTGAGATAATGGGAACAGAGATCTGAAGTATGAACGTATGAATTTGATTACACGGCAATAAATAATTAATAAGATTTTCTTTAAAAACGTGATTTTTTTTTATTTAATTTTTTTTTTTTAAATAAAAAGAAACATTTGAGTTCTTATGATATCCTCAAATATTTTAATTTTGGGCTGCTTTCAAATAGTCAGAAATAACCCTGCCAGAAAGCAGGAAACAAGTTGTGCTGGAGTGGGATTCGAACCTAGAGATTCTAATCCGGAATCCCCGAATCTACCACTAGACCACAACCGGTTCAAAAACTATTATTAAACTGTTAATTTCTGTTTATTAAACGGTTATTAAACTGTTAATTTCTGTCATGTTTCCAAATTAACCTTTAAGTAATAAACAACATTTTGAACGTATGCAAATACTTACAACTATGTATTTGTATACGTATTTGTATACAATAACATATCTGTTTACAAACAAATTACTGGATTATACCCATGCTGGGCTGATATCAGATATTATTGATATCCCAACTCAATCTCAACAGATGTCATTAGAGAGAAAAAAAAAAAAATTGTCGAAAAACAAACTCAAATGTGGAAACTTCTGTACAAATTCAATATATACAGTAGTTTAAAAAAATATGGTTGTCAGATGATGGGCGGAATGGGGAATGTTGTAGTACATCAAAGTGGCCACTTAACCCAGCCAATGACAGGTCATAAACCCTGTAAACGCCTAGATAACCCACATTCGTTTCCAGAGTTTCTCTGTCTCTGTTGGGATATCAATAATATCTTAAGTAATGAATTAAATAAAATGAAATATTTATTTGTACTTTATGTACAGAGTCTAAAAATGAAAGAATATATATTTTAAAAAAATATAGGTACCTACATACTTTAAGATTTATGAATTTTTATAACGATACAAACGTACTTTTTTTATCACATAATGCAAATGTTTATAAGTGTATCTACAAAGTTATACATCATAAACGTCTTTGAAATAACAGTTAAAAAATAATATTTGAATATTTTTTCTTATACAAATGCACCTGATAGACCATATCAAATTATATCAAATTCACTTTGCATCTTAGCCCTCAACAAGAAACGATTTGTCGTATTATAGACAAGTCTAGTGTAATTATGAATTTGCCAGGGTATATAACTTGATGGCCATACATGTTTTTTGCAACACTTTATTGTTCCTTCCAACAAAATAGTATGCATATCAACTTGTAAACGATTCCGCCATTTGTAAAAGCCGAGGCCGGCAGTTGTAATTTCTGCTAGAAGCAACCATTTTCAATAATTTGATAACTTGTTAGAAGTTATGTGAACTTCTGATTCCTCCTTCGATCTTCTCTGTAATTAGAAATGCCTTAGCGTATTTTTGTTAAGTGGAAACAACCTCAGGCTACGATCTAGTAATTTGGGATATATACTAAGTGACAAATTAATAATGACAAATAGTATAATATACAGGGTGTAACAAAACTCGATGAACAAGCGGGAAACCAGTGAATTTTTTTATTTTATTTGACCCTTAGTTTTCGAGAAAGTTGAGTACGAAGTTGATTTTTTTTTTCGATTTTTTTTTGCAAAGCGATCGGCCGCCAGCTCCCGTGCATCCTCCCAAGTCAAGTCCACGTCCCGCAGCTCTGACGCAAACTGCCGACGAATGGTCAACAGTGGACGACCAGGACGCCGAGAGCCTGTTGCCTTGTAAAATAGGCAACTCTACGAAATCGACTTTAAATATGATGTAGATTCACTGGTTTCCCGCTTTTACATCGAGTTTTGTTACACGGTGTATAATCATTTACGACAAATAACATATCTGTTTATACTAAACTACCTTCAGATTCACCTGTAAGTACTACCTGTAATAAACTTTTGAGTGAATTAAAAAATAAACAGTTTAATTATCAAACTAGTAGGTACCTACGTTTACTCCTTTAATTGATTTATTCCATTATCATAATGAATTATATTATGCCATCGCTGGAATGATAGATTTAAGTTCCAGTTATAATAAATGATGCGAGTCGGTTGTTGATGGAATTCATATACCTGCCTTTACTACGCCTGGTGGCGGCACGGCATTTATTCACAGATAAAAATAAGAGCATTTATTAAGATTAATGTTAAAATAAGTGGATATTTTGGATGGAGGAATTAAAAATGAACGGTAAAAAGGCATTAAAACAACATTAATTACAAATTAATTACTAAATACATTAAACAAACACGAATAGTTTGTTATTAGTTCCAGATTTTCTTTAACAGCGCGCGCGGCGTGATAATCTTTCTTCCGCTAGTAACATTTGTCTATTTCCACTAGTAAAAAAATGGGAAGAAGTGAGAAAACTCTTTTTTAATTTTAATATTATACAAAAAAGGCTATCCGTACCCGATGGTGCATAGGGCACTGCATAGGTGCAGTGTAGGTATATCGATCTTTGTACAAGGTATCACACATGAAATATTAATTTGAAAATCACATGTAAATAAATATTTCATGTTGGGCCTTTACGGAAACAGAACCCGCGACCTCGTGCACGGTTGCTAAATGCGCTACCACTGTGCTACGAGGCGGACAAAAAGACAGTTTTGTTTAAAGTAAAAAGGACAATGTAAATTTCACGTGGCAGGCTTTCGTTTGGTGAAACCAATGAATTCTCCGCCTTTTCTAAACCTGGACATCATGATCACCGATACTGATTACTCCAGTTAAGAATGGACCCAATCTGTTGGAAACATCCATCAAACGCAGTTGGCAGTAACCGCAATGGTAACCAGTTAACAGGCTCATTTCTCTCACCATTAATATCAACACCGAGTCGGTAATCAGAGCAAATACTTAACGTGAAGAGATGTTTGTACAGTAATAAAACAATACCAAAGTTCAACAAAGATCCCTTTTTAGATAGGTACAGCCAAGAGAAAAACAAAATTGGGTTGAGAAAAAATACCTAACTTTATTTTATGTTCAAGAAAATTATAAAAATAGTCCATTAGTCACCTTGTAATAACTATCTGCCTGTTCTAAATTCATTCAAAAGCTTTCAAAAGCGAGAACGCCTGTATTAAATAATTGCTTTACATATTTTTGAGCAGTACGATAATAATTTTTAAAATAAAGTACGCCAGTCTTCTTTTATCGAATCTAGACTATAAACCTCTTTAAATTAATTGTTCGGCCATTTTCCTCATTCTGTCTGCGGAATGGCTGAGTTTTGCCTAAATGTCTTCCAAAACTATATTAATATAAAAAATATATATTACAAAAATTAAAAGAAATCACTACCCATAAGGTCCTTCTCTGAAATATAGATTTTATTTCACACGAATGTGTTTTATAAATAATACTGTTGAGTGTGACTATTCACATAACGGGGGGTAAATTAAAAACGGAAGCTTGTTTTAAATTCCATTATGCTATCATAAAATCGCGCATTCATATTTCAAGCTTATTTAACTAAAAAAAATCCGGCGTTACCTTACTAGTTCGTCATAAATATTGAACACATAAACTACATAAAATGTTTCCATTTAAGGCACTCTCGGTTGCATTAAAATACAGAGGCGTAGTATATTTTATTTACAACAAACCCTAATATAGAAACCGATAAAATAAAAATAAAGCCAGACATAAAGACAGCTTGAAAGTGAGAAATATTATTTTAATATTATTATAAACTACTATCTTTTGTATTATTGTATTGAATATGGTATGATGATTTGTATTATACAAAATAAATATATTAAATACGCTTAACCGAGACATTCTTTACTTTTGTTTCCTTCTGAAAAGAATTCTGTTGCAATTTAATGTATTCTATCTTTACCACAGAACTTGTTGAAAAATGCTAGCTTAAGTATGAGGATTGAGTTAACAAATGCATAAAAGGTATCCTCAGCAAACACGCTTCGAACACGACATTTTTAGAAATAAAAATTGCGAACATAACAAGAAAATGTAAAACATGGAATGGTTTATTAGTCGTTGGTTGTTGGTTGTTGAGAAAACTGACAGGAAAGGGATATCTGTGGTGATTGAGAAATATGCGGCTGTGGACTGGTAAATAATGATGAAGAGGTATTCCGTTTAAGACCAGGTGCGATACCAGGAGCTGATAGTGTATGGTGGTTGCCAACGCCTGATCTTCGACAAGAGAGTAAAAAATTAGTAAACTTGTTTATTAATTTTATGTAGGCATGTTGGAGGCGTATCTTATGTTTTAGTACAAAACTTAAGATTCTTCTTCTTCGACTACCAGCTTCATAAAACCATAAAGAACAATATTGATTATTAAAAAATACTAAGCATTAGTAATTTCAGCAACAACAGACATTCGTAAGTGTTTTCACTAATAACTTGATTCATTTTAGGCCTCGTAAATTCCTGTAAATGGCTTTTTTCTATTTAAAAACGTGTTTAAATATTGGACTTTACCCCAATTTATTCGGATGGAACTCATTTCTTAAAATAAATATCACTATCAACTTCTGTAATTTTCACGTGTTAACTTATATCAAAACATGTTTACCATCAGTGAAAATGATGTGAAACACGCACAATTTCACTTCCATAAAACGAGAATTCACAGATGATAAAATAATCGTAAATTATAAAATAATATTCACTGTCTGCACGGGGCTTAATTGGCATGAAATGGAGATGGTAATGGATCTTGTTTACTGTAAAGTTGTGGTTAATATTTAACCACTAAACCATATTACTGGTAGACAAATAAAACTAATTTTCTTTAGTTGGACAGAGTTGTGCAAAAAGTTTAGAAATCTACAAGCCAAAACTGATTAAAGTTTAGGAAAAAAAACAAGTAGAACTAAAAACTTTTGATATTTCAGATGGTCAATGAATTTCCTTGAGTGATTTATAATTATTTTTTCCCACAAAAACGCTAATAATACCTAACTTATACTACTACTACTACTTTCCCTCGTTCAGTTCTAATGGTACATAGTGCACTGCATCGGTACACCAAGTGCAGTGTATCTTTGTCATTACTATGAAAACCACCTACTAATAACTTGAGTGAATTTTTTGTTAATTAAAAATATTTTGCAGCAAATCGCTTCAAACTTTTAAACCAAGTACTATAATGTTTCTTGTTTTAATTATGTTTCATTACATTTTGTTAACATTCATTATACCGAAGATCGTAAATCCAGGCTTAAAATAAAATAGCGTTTTAATTATCCTCTGAAAATACTTTAGTAGTCAACATCGTATCATGGGAATAATCTGAGATACTAACCGTTAATTTAGACCATTAATCGCAATATTACCCAAAACAAAACTGTTGTACCCACAGACTTTGATTTACATAATCTTGCATATAAATAACGCATTTTAAGATGATCAGATTAAAGAACCTTATTTCTATAAAGCTATCAAATTAATGTGAGAACAGATAAAACTCTGTAATTTATTTTGTATACATTTTATTATAGCAGATCGAAACGAATCGTATGTAAATATCTTAAGTTTTTTACTTCTTGCATATAACCAATTTTTGGTAAGCTTTACTCTAACTAACTAACCATCACGCCATTTCCCCGTAGGGGTCGGCAGGGAGGATAGAACGCCATACCACTCTGTCCTGACATGTGTAGTAAGACTATGTGTGGTAAGACTATGTATGATAGGTGAACAAATGTCGAAATTAGAGCAGAATGCAAGGCTGAGATAAGCATTATCGACAAAATTAAGAAAGGGCTTTTACGATGGTTTGGTCATGTGGAGCGAATGAGTGATGAAAGAACGGCTAAAAGAAGTTTAAATGCAAGTGTGCCTTGATGTAGAAGCCGCGTAAGGCCAAAAAGACATGGCATGTCCCAGTACGTCAAGTACTTGAAAGTGGATAGTGACTTTAATAGGCATTTGTGCGCTTATGACTAGTAATTTTTGACTGAAGCGACAACTGCACTATGGAATTTTCGGTTAAGTGTGTGAATTAAAATACTATCTAACTTTTGAAGTTGTATATACTACATAAACTTACTTAGGTACCTTCGTGTATTAATAAGTAATAATTTTACTGTTGGCTATTATGTATGACATTTAAACGCTGTTTTGTTTCAAGATGCATAGTTAAATGATTACCTATGACGTATTGTCTTCTGTTAACGTACTTCTCTACAAGCTTGGTGGCGCATGGCGTGTCAGGAACATCAGTGAGAAGTGGGCAAAACAGTAAACAGCAATTCATTAGTTCATGTCTACACTGCAATGGTAATAAATAGTCTGAGTGGAGGATAAATGAAACATGACATTAGGCGTAATGCGAGCACGCGGTTGCCATTTGCTCTATCTCGTGTTAATTACGAATCTCTTCCTATATATTAGTAGCACATCAAGACAACTGGCGAACCAACAGTATTCTGTAGATTGTAGAACCTTTATATTATGTGCATGTTACAGGCACTACAATACAGGGAGTTCTGTTTTGAACAACATTTTGAATGTATCCAAATACTTGTAGACAAATTACTGTTTTTTTTTAATTTATTTTATTTGTTTTTGCATATACATTAGGTTTATTTAAACAGTTTTTAAGCAGGGATTTGCTCTCTATCACATTATTGGAATATAAAAATAAATAAATATACATATTATACATGATTATAAAATTTGAAAAATGAGGTTCACTAGATATTTTTTTAACACTTCTTTCGTCTTCTTTTTTTTTTCTTCATCTAGAATTTTTTCTTCGGCAAGTCTGTTTAAGATACGTGGGATTATGCATGCCCTAGTCCTGTCTCCGTACACATTTCGCGCTCTCTTTTCTATATATTTACCTTCTGTTTTTCGCCGCGTTCCATATGCATGACGGATTTGTTTTTTATGTGTATCTTTGAGGAGTTCCTCTGCTATAAGTTGATAATATAACATACCTTGCACTGATAAAACACCACACTTTCGGAATAGATTTTTATGGTTATCTTTGTAAAGTAACAAAGTTTGTTTATATTATACCCATGCTGGGCTGATATTAGATATTATTGATATCCCAACAGAGACCGAGAAACTCAGGAAACGAATGTGGATTATCTAAGCGTTAACAAGGCTTATGACCTGTCATTGGCTGGGTTAAGTGGCCACTTGATGTACTACAACATTTCCCATTCCGCCCATCATCTAATTACCATATATGACAAATTTTTTGAAACTTCTATATATTGAACTCGTCTTCAACGCATCACATTACAGAAAAATTTCTAGTAAGTAATTAAGTTCGGAAAGAGCCTTACCTACACCAATAAAGATGATTGCCAAAAAATGCTTAACAATCTTCTCAACAGATGTCACCAGCATACCTAACAAAAAGTTGTAAAGAATGGTACTTCACGATAAGCAAAGTTATAACGTTATAACTAACTAACTAACTTACCATCACGCCATTTCCCCGAAGGGGTAGGCAGAGAGGATAGAACGCCACACCACTCTATAACGTTATATTTTTATGTAATCTTTTTATGATATGTGGTAACCAGAAAGGATCTAAATTTACTAAGATATTATCCTGTAAAGGTGTAAGGAAATTTAATTTAGAGATAATTATTGATTTTACAATTATGTTTTTGTCTTTACGATTTAATGAAATTTTTATGCACGGTGATAATTTTTTATTTTGGAGTGCGTTCGCTTTCAAGCATGTTCGACTTATTTAGCAAAACAATACAATACATGTTTGTTTCTTAAACCTTAATTTTTTTTTTACACCTTTTTAGATTTGATTTTATAAACATGTTTTGTATGTTCCCCGGAACCCGGAGGCTGGGTTGCGGGGTGTAAGGAATCCGCCTAATTAATGATCCTTTTATTAGAAACTGATCCCACACAGTTTTAGATAGATAGAACCGCCACATTTACCATCTACCAATGGATACATTTTTATTGGCCATGGTCGTTTCCAGTTATGCTTTTTGGCCTCTTGATTCCGTGTCTAATCACACTATAAAATTTCACGATTGATGACGTCATTGTTATAATCATGTAAAACTAGCACCAACGAGTACTTTTTAAATTCAGAAATTCGTTTTTATGAGACTAGAATGAAAACAAAATGTTTTTAATTAATCACATTTGAAAAATCATTATGTAGTTACAATACTATTAATTTACACGACAAAATGTTGGTATATAAAAATGAAGACTAAAATTTCAGACCATAAACGAGTGCGATTTTATTGTTTTCTGAATTTACTGTTATTTATTCTTAGACTTTTGTTCTAAAGTGGTTTGACTTCTACGATAATGGTCTCTTAGGTTATTATGCCATCTTTACGGGCATTGTGTTGTATTTTGAAACACATTGCAGTGTCTATCAGTATAATAATCCAGAAAATCTTTATCCTTTAAATTAGGTTTCTAGTTTAAAATAATACTTAAGTATATATTATTTCGAATCACTAAAAGGTAGACAGTGTTTGTCCTTAGCCACAAACCTTACCTTCTGAATACTTTTAATATTTGATCTTCCTTACATTAAACAAAATTATAATAATGTTTTAGGATATTTTATCGTAAACGAATACGTCAAAGAATATTGCATATTTGTTGTGATTATGAAGTGTTAGATATTAATCTGTATCATTTTACGACCGCGGGGGTTAAACTAAACAGACTAACATAATACTTTTCTTATTAATTACAAATCTGAAGATATTATTTATATATTTTTGATAGGCGCCCGGCCGGGCCCTGCCCAAGTAACCCTGGCGACTATAATTCCGCGTAGGCGCCCGGCCGGGCCCTGCCCAAGTACCCATAAATGATTAATTCACAGCTAAGATTTATTAAGGAAGGAAGGAACATTTAATTAATTTGTTTGTTTTGTTCGGTTAATATTACAAGTAAACCAACTACAGGAGAACATAAATAATACTAAATGAAAACATAGATACCTCTATAATAATTAATTAAATACTAGATGTTACTTTAATAGCGCGCCTAAAGAGTTATCCTACGTAAGAGTAACTTCGTACAGGCTCTTACATCGGAAAAAATATTATTATTTCTACTGGTGTACTGATGCAGTACCCTATGCACCATTGGGTGCGGATAAGAAAAAGTAGTAGTAATAATATTATCTACTATTTTTCCAAAAGAAATTTGTAGGTAGGAACCTAGTAGGTGTAATGCAATGCTTACATTATATCAATATAATGTAAGCATTGCATTATAATCACATAATTTTGGTCGACAGAATAAAATCACACATAGCTACTTGTAATGATAGATAATGATAGACGTGTTCCATCATTTCTCGTGACATTATTTGGTGTTTCAACATCGAACAGCTGCCTGACGCAATAATGCGTTAGAAGATATAAAACACAAGAATGAAGAAAAAAAAGTGGTATGGGGGAAACAATGTGTCGTGAATTCAAACGTAAAGTGAAATTCTCACACAAATCCAGCGATAATTTAATAAGAAATGCTCAATTACCCACTACAAATAAATTCATTAAAAAAATAAACAAATTTGGGATAATGTTGATTAAAATATTACTGCTGTTGGAAAAAGTATACAGTATACAAGCTTATATTTCATAACAAATACCGACCTGCGGTGCGATTTTCTAAAGGTTTTAGACACTTCTGCGCATACGAATTTAGTACAAAATCGTATGCGCAGTAGTTCCAAAAAATTACCAGAATCGAGGCGCTGTTTCAGTACAATTTTGTACTGGAAGAAGTAGCATAGTAAGTAGAATGGTCTTATTGTTTGTATATATTTTGCTGATTCAAGTGGACTAAGATTTTCAGTATATTTTTGTGGCTGGGTACCTACCTACTTAAATACCAATAGTTATGTAATTATAAGTATTTTAGTAGGTCCATTCGACATGACTCGATTCCTATTTTCAAGCACAAGCCACTTAGGTTTTGTTGGAAATAGTATTTACAAATTGAAACATGTGCAAATATCATAAGATTGCATATATTTATTTTTTATTTAAAAATTAAATTAAAAAAGTTTGTCGATGGTACTCGTATTGTTTTCAGAATAGTTTATTATGAAAGTTTTTCTTTAGGTACCTAATCGGGTGGATATCTCTTTCATATTATTATCGATATAAAGGCCGAATTAAAACTGCTTGTACTTATAATTAAATGTGTATTGATATTTTTAAAGAGCAAGTAGGTACTCTTGCGCATATCTTTTAATCAAAAGGTGGATAACTAGTTTTATTTGGGTTAACGTTTCAAACTTTGAAATAATACACAGTTAGACAGGTGTGATCATAGCAATGGTTACTGCAGATTAGTCGACTATAGACTATGGTTGGTGTTGATTGACGTTTTATCAATCTGGATTATCGACAACTTTCACCGCTCATCATTATACCAATCTAGTTGTACTAACTTACACTCTTACTAAACCCATTCCAACACATCCGCATTTTGCACTACTTCCTCTACCATTGCATCCGGTCATAGAAATGCGGAATTACCTTTGTAGTGGTATAGTGTATATCCACTGTTATTGAACTTATGTACGTAAATTATACTGTTTGGTGTTAAATTATAGTGTTTGCTACTTTAATTTAGGAATAATTTGAATGCGAATCGAATTTGATGGGTGATGAGTGGCTACGATAATGAAAATATTCAATGAAATAAAAAGAAAAATAATCAATTGTTGGTTCCATATTTTATTTATTTTTTATGACATAGCCTTGTTGCCGCTGTCACAAAATTAAAAAAATAAAATGAGTTATAATTTTTTTTTTTGTTGAAGTTACTTGGTGGTATTATTTGAATTAATTGTTATAAGGTAACTAATACTTACACCAGTTAAGAAGTAGTACCTAATTAAGGAAACAATTATGTATTTTCTTAAAAATTTGAACTTCTTAATTCCTGCTAATATAATATTTAGAAGCGGAAAGGTATGTGAATTGCGTTGAACTATTGCAGAAGAATAAATAATACATGAAAGTCATTTAATGTCCAAATAAAACAAAACAAATTAAGCAATTTATTTATGTCTCTACTTAAGTCTATAATAAAGTACTTACTGACCAAGTGGTGTGATTATGGTCGATCAATCCCATGATCCATAAAAACAATTATAATGTTTTATTTTTATACCGATCCATCATCAGTTCAATCACATCCGTCAGCAAATTTAATATAATCGCTATCCGTAATTATTAATAACTCAATCTACATGAATGTAGTGAACTACTTATTTCAGAAAGTGATAAATTTAATATTCGTAACGGAGATCTGTCTTGTGCTAGAAGTCATAATCAATTATTTCAACAAACCTATACACATAATAAAATCAGTAAATTTTTCTTAAACACTGATCAATGTAAACTGGTTCTAGCAATTTAATAATACAGAGATTTTGTTTATTGATGTCTAAAAACAGGCATAAGTTTATGTACAAAAATCAGAACAACATGTAAATTTAATGAATACAGGTTTATCAAATGTAAACAAAATTAATTATTCATTCAAAATATTAGGTTTACCATTTTTACTACCTGCATACCTTGCAAAACATACAAGTATATAAATAATATAATATTTAATCTTAATAATCATGGCATTATGAAAAATTATTTGTAAAAATTATGATTGCATTTAATCGAAAGGGTAATACAATTTTTAACGTTTTTACGAAATGTTGAATGTCTAAAAAAAACAGAAAGAACAGCTGTTTTAGATACTAAAAGATCTTCAATTTTATATAAAAATTATACATTTTGTTATACCTACCTGTATTACCTAACCAAGGCCCTAAATAGCTGACTTCTGAGTTTTGAGAATAGGTATCTTAGAAGAATATTAGGTGGTGGTTTGACTTTGTAAGGAACACAGTGGTGAGGGAACGGACTATCACGAACTATCACCCGGCGAAGGCGTTTCGGCTGGCTAGGCCATATACTACGTATGCCTCTTGTGAGCCTATTTTACAAGGCATCAGATTCTCGGCGTCCTGGTCGTCCACTGTTGACAATTCGTCGGCAGTTTGCGTCAGAGCTGCGGGATGTGGACTTGACTTGGAAGGATGCACGGGTGCTGGCGGCCGATCGCTTGGCCTGGAGGCATTTTGTGGAATCCATATGCTCCACATAGGGAGCGGATATGGTATGATAATGGTGATGATACATTTTGTTATAACAATAAATAAAAATGCGTGTTTGCAAATTTTGATAAAACTAAAATTATAGCTCTCTAGAACAATTAAATATCTGATAACGTTTTTGTATTGACAAGGTAGGTCCCTTCTAGAACGAAAAACTGGATTTCTCAATAAACTCGTGATTCTTGAACTCTTTCATTATATATTTTTCTAACTGATTTGATTTACATTCGCCGTCATACTTATTTATTGGTAGTAAACTGTAACTTCATTTTCATGTTGGTATCACAGAATATAATAATTACCTTGCCTCGGAGTACATAAACTCGAATACACACCAAATAGAGCAGCTCCAATTACTGTCAAAACAGATTACGGTGCCCTGTTATTAAAAACAAACCTAATCAAGTCTTGTAAGCGATGCTGATTGTAAGCTTCTAGAAATTCGATCTCTAAATAATGATGAATACCTCTCTATTCAGCGAGAGTTCTTTCAAAGGCAGACATTACGCAAATGAATAATTTGAAGACTGGATATTTATATGGAACAATAAATCACTGTATCTGTTAAACAAAGGTGACGCCAATCTATCAGTTCTAAAGTATGGCCTTACATAGGTAATAAACGTCATAGAAAGACAAAAAATAATTTTTTTATGCATATAATGTATGAACTTTAAACGTAATACTTGTGTATGTTTAATAAACAGAGTACAAAAGCATGTGTTTATATAACACATTGAACTAGTTAAATAGTTTAAATGAACCATTTAATAAATGGTTTTTTAATCCTATTTGCAAATAAATAACAGCCAAAACGTAGGTTCGCATCGTAAACAAAACAAAAATTTACCGGATTTTAAAATTGAATTAAGAGTTTGAAAATCGTACTAAAGAGCAAATTAAACGTTTAATTTGCAGAAAATATATAATTGATTTTTAACTTGGCTTTGGTAAAGTTTGCAAATTAATGTTGATAATGTATTGTTTTGTGTAAATACCCATTCACGTATTTATATACACGTAGTGTGGTTACTAAACTTTGAGTTGAACAAAGAATATTGTTATCTACAAATATCGTGGCTAGGTTAGGTACTTTTTACATATATTCGTATTTAATGCTCCAGTAACTAATTTATTACTAAGTAATCCATACTGGACATGGATCGTTAGTGGTTCATTATACTTTATACTAACTATATACATTTTAGTATTATTATTTAGTATTAAGGTGGGCAGTTATATCGCCAAGTAGGTAGCAACAACAGACGGAGTAATATAACTAAATAAAAACCGTATTACTTTTGATTGATAGTGCGGTCCGTAATATCATCAGGAGCTCGATCACAGATCACTATCGACGCGGTAATAAGCGACGTGATAACGATTTCTTACCATGGATGTTTAACGTTTTCGCGATCACAATGGAACACGCGTTAAAAATTATCGATCGGGATTATTAAACGAGCGCATCAAGTCGCGAGCCATTTCCCGAGATATATCTTCTTCGCACATAGCTTCTTTCAATCTTTCTCGAGTGCCGTATTGCATTTAGCCGGCGTTCGGCAAGCCAAATATTGAGAAAAGCAGTCGACATAATAAACAATCCGACACGCGCGTTGACTTTCTTGATTTGACGTTTGACGTTTGGCCGCGATATTTATTATCATCTATGGTGCTCGGCAACGCGAACGTGGTATGAACGTATGTTCATTTGTGATCGGTCAAATGGTTAGCGTTAGCACGTGGTTAGCACGTTTTTAACTACGTCGATAGTTATCTGTGATTGAGCTCCTGGTGAAATTCGTTATTTGTGAGACGCCCTTAGCGATCCAAAGCAATTTCGGTATTACAGTCCGCCGGCAGTTATCTCGTCAATCACATACATTTCAAATGAGGTGCTAAAGGTTAGATTTAAATACCTGTTTTTTTTAATTTTATTAAAAAAGTATCTGTAACGAGCAAATAATCCGCCCAAGGGATCAATAGTATTCATAATAAGCAGTATCGTGTCAAAAATAATTTATATCTACCACATTTGCTTTATTCGCCTGTGGTAAGACTATGTATGATGGGTGTACAAATGTCGAAATAAGAGCAGAGTGTGCAAGGCTGAGATAAGCATTATCGACAAAATTAAGAAAGGGCTTTTACGATGGTTTGGTCATGTGGAGCGAATGAGTGATGAAAGAACGGCTAAAAGAAGTTTAAATGCAAGTGTGCTGGATGTAGAAGCCGCGGAAGGCCGAGAAAGACATGGCTTGACCAAGTACGTCAAGTACTTGAAAGTGGTCATGTGAAAAGTCGGAATAATCGGCGTATGTGCATGAGAAGATGTATGAATGTAGAGGAAGCAAAGGAAGTCTGTCAGGACAAAGTGGTATGGCGTTATATCCTCTCTCCTACCCCTACGGGGAAATGGCGTGATGGTTAGTAAGTTAGTTACATTTGCTTTATTTGAATCTATGACTTGACCACATTAAATTGGTTAAATTTCTAAGGGACGTTAAAAGTTCGGACGTTTCTTTACAAAAACACGTCTCTTGTATTATTCTAATCTGAAAAAAATACTGCCTCAAGATTAATTGAACTTATGAGTCGGAAACTTTAATTTTAACATGCTTAGTATAACAACAACAAAAAATCTTACTTCTTATAGAAATACATTTACAAGCCTTTATTAGACATCTTCCTTTCCAGAAAATAAAACGTAATTCAAAATGCAGCTAATTTGGCTATTTATATCTTAATATATTTTTATTATTATTATTTAGCTCGTCCTTTTATTTATATTTAGCTAGTTATTTAAATACGGCTAACAAACACTACTAACAGTGTCACACATTTACAGAACAGGCAATGCCTAAAAATAGTTTGGCATACGTGGGTCTTAATACTTTTGGCTTCATCTTTTCACGCGTATTAATAATCTAAGTTCGAGTCAAAGAACAATTATGCCGAAAAGATTGAGTGTTTGTTTCTTCAATTTGTATTAATTCCATTTACACGAAGCATGAGAAACATTATTTAATGTCATAAGACTTATTATGCGAGCAGAGGCGTGATTTAAAGTCTGATTCACAAAATTAACCACGACTTTTTGCTATCATTACACAACTCCCACGCAATGGCCGATATAACAGATTTTTTTCCCGCTAACTTATTAAAAACTTTTAATAAAAACGAGATGGAGGCACGGATGTAAATTGAATAATCTCTTCATTAAAAGATCAAGCGGTTAATAAATGCCCGCATATAATGCACTTTCATCTTAACACAATGTTATTTTACAATAGTAACATAAAATAAGCAGGTGAATTAGGGTATCTAAAATATTTTTTTAATGTTTTTGTAGCACTATAAAATGTTAGGTAAAAACAGAAAAAAACTGATTTCTCACTGTATTATCGAGAAATCAGAAAATCTTTAAATCATAACGTGTTCAGTGTTCATGCTCAACGCATAGACAAGAAAGAAACTCGGAGAATCGTGAAGTTCTGTATAATTTAAACTTTTTGCTTCACATGTTTTTGAGAAGCTCCAAACTTAAATAAAAGGCCCATATTTAACCCTTAAAGACTATCTGGGTGTAAAAATACCCAGGGCAGATTTTTTTTTTATATCTGCAAAAAGTTGTAGGTACCTGTATATTTATTAACTAAGGTCCAAAGCAACAATGAAGAAAGTTGCCAACAATCGCTTTCAATTAGTTTTTTTTTTAAATTGAGTGTATTCAATAACCCATAATTATTCATGATAGCTTCTAAGAGTAATGGGTATCTAAAATCTAATCTGCTTTCCGGTTGAAAATTTGTTTGTGCCAGAAATCTGAATATCTCATTAATTTTTACTTTACACTTTCGCGAGATGTGAAGTGGATTGCGAATATTAGCACTAGGTTCCAGGTTCCACGAATGCAGTAATGGAGTTGTCGAGTGAGACGTCCGATCAGACGAGATGAAGGAGATAGGTTCTATTGTAACAAAAGGCTCTCTGAGGTCTCGCTGGCCGGGGAAGTTCAATGTCACCGATCAATACCGCACTCCGGCGGCGCGGCGGCGGCGGTGAGCGGCACCGCGGCGCGGCATCGTGAGCGAATACAGCTATTATACTGAATACGTCCATTGAGATGAGTTTTTACATATAATTTATTTGGATTAAATAAACTCGGTCTTAACACATTTTAGTTTATGGGTTCACTTACTTCAAACTATTTATTTGAAAAACTTTGTTTTTAAATACTTTTTTACTAATCAAACTCCCGACCAGTTTAGAGACAGCACGTGTCTCTTTTTTCAAGGGTACAAGTGCAAAATAAAATAATGTATCGAAACCGGTCGGGAGTTTGACTAATAAAAATGTTGCTCAAAACAAAATTATTTATTTGAACAGTTTATAATGAATAACTACAAAGTGAGTGCTTCTAACATAAATTTCACTTACTTTACGTTCAGAATATAGTACCCAAGCTAGTTTTGCTTACAAGAGGTTTTTAAAAACCATTTTGTACTTGAAATTTAAAAAAAAACACAACATGAATCATATTTCTTTCTTTAAGAAGTACCTATATTTTGTAACGAAATACATTTTTCAAACAAATATAAAAAGTAGGTAGGTACTTATACCTGTACATAAAATTAACGATTACAAGAGAGAACGATTATCGATTTTTTTTTTAAAAATATTTTAAATTAATGAAACATTTGAATTAATTAAACCTCACATTTGACAATTTAAAAAAAATTCAGAAAAGTTCATTTTGACAAGAAATAAAGTAGGTATCAACAAATCATTTTTATTGATCTGTAAAAAATTACAAAAACTTAAAAAACGTTTAAAATTACGTAAAATTTACTGATTGCAAAAAATGAATAAGGAATTCGTGTAAATCAACGTATCTGCTAAGTCATTTCAATCGAAGAAAATCAGAAGATTATTCGTTCCAAACAAATAATCCCTTGTGAAAACTCACCTTCGCATTATGCTGTATCCAGTTTGGCGACCGTCTGCCATGTTGTGGTACCGGATCCATATGGTATATTTTACAATATATTCATCCCATCTGATCAATGCGGCCATTACAAGATACATTAAACTTAGTTTCACCACACTATCAGGCGACTACTGTGAAATATACGCCAAATAAAATTTTATCTAAAAAACATTCAAGTGAGCATGGACATATTCGACATTAAAGTAATTAATTATCGCAATGATGATAATATTATTACTTCTGTGCGTGATAATCCGTAAAATGAAGATTTTCAA